>SSNP01000195.1:425550-550550 GCA_006937955.1 Pachypanchax playfairii
GTCTCCAGATCTCAACCCCATAGAAAATCTCTAGAGGGAGTTGAAAGTCCGTGTTGCCCAGCGTCAGCCCCAAAACATCACTGCTCTAGAGGAGATCTGCATGGAGGAATGGGCCAAAATACCAGCAACAGTGTGTGAAAACCTTGTGAAGACTTACAGAAAACGTTTGACCTCTGTCATTGCCAACAAAGGCTATATAACAAAGTATTGAGATTAACTTTTGTTATTGACCAAATACTTATTTTCCACCATAATTTGCAAATAAATTCTTTAAAAATCAGACAATGTGATTTTCTGGATTTTTTTTCCTCATTTTGTCTCTCATAGTTGAGGTATACCTATGATGAAAATTACAGGCCTCTCTGATCTTTTTAAGTGGGAGAACTTACACAATTGGTGGCTGACTAAATACTTTTTTGCCCCACTGTATTTCAATCATAGCACAAAATGAACACTGTCAACTTTGGTTAGAACACCCCAGCCTTTATGAATAGTTTTAGAAAAAATACATCTTTTTTACAAGATTAACAGTTAGTTATGAAAAAGGCAACATCCTCATTGTCTGCACCGTTGTCCCCCCTCAGAATCCCTGAAGGTGAAGTATTTTGGTAAGTTTCTTCCTTGTACTTCCACTCTGCCATGCAAGTGTTGTCAGTTTTGCGATGTGGTGCAGTCTGACTTTAAAAAACACAGACACAATCAGAGACAGAAGGAGGGACTGATGGTTGTCAATGCCGAACTGCGTTTCTTCAACATGCTTGCCAAGCGAAAAGATGTCCTCTGCACCGATCTGTTTGCGGACATAGTGCATGACCACGGATACATGAGGAGCTTGTCCTGATGGAGAATAGCGGATTGTCCTTTCTGCTGCTTTCACCACCTTCAGAAAGAGAACCATAAGATATTTGTTCCCATTCAAGCCATTACCTATTAATACTTTGTTTTGTCTCATAAGGTTTATTCACTTTTCAAATTAATAGCAATGCACTGGTAGTACAGACGACTACCACTTGCATCCCATTTGACAGCATGTAAACACAGAACAAACAGTTCTACTGGCAAAAGAACTTAAATGAAAAGTATGATAATGAGAAGTTAAATGCATAACAATTTTGATGACAGGAAGTCAAAGGCATGCAAAAAACAGATCAAGCGGGATTCTGGGGGCATGATTTCTTTTTCTTTTTTTTTTTTTTTTAAACACTATGAGTGTGCTATACACACTCATTTTGAGCAGCATGATAGCTGTGGGTACAGAGGGACTGATGGATATACAAGACAAGTTGTTTGGTAATTTGCTCATTTAACTCAGCTGTGTTGGAACAGGGAAACATCTAAAACATGCAGGACAGTGTGCCTTGAGGACCAGGGTTGGGAAACACTGGGCTTGTTACACTCAAACCAACAGTTTACCTCCGCTCGTAGTACACGCAGTAGTAAGACTAGACACATAGCTTGTTTGAGTACCTAGTTTCTACTTATTATTATTATTTTAATTACAGACCTGATTCAGCCTTTCTCCCCGAAAATGTTGCTATTAACATCACTAACGCCTCATCTACAATGTTGGCAAGCGAGCGAACACAACACAATCAGCCTACGAAGGGGACTGAAGTCACTTCAGGACTAGTACCGTAAGTTATAATGATCAAGTTAAACTCAAAGTGTCTTACCTGTGAAAGGTAATTCCCTGTTGTCTGGTCTGACAAGAACGCCGGTTTTTACACCCAAAAGCTGCACAGTGTTGCGGCATTTTCCCACGTCAACCCTTTACTATACTGTCGTTTGGGCATCCAATCGACCGCGCTAAGATGGCCGCCAGCTCTGCCACGGCAAAAAGGAGGCGTGTCCAGTCTAGCTTTCTATACAAGTCAATGTGTATACACCCATTCGGAAAGAAAGGGTGAAAAGAGCCCTTTGCGCATGCGTACAACTTCAGCGTGATGTCTTTCCGCTTTCGCAGACCCAAGTAGAAAACATGGCGGGAGGTAAACAGAAGTGGTCTGCTGGTGCAGTCATCCTGTCATCCTGCTCTCCTCTCCTGTGGTGGAGGAGCAGTAGCAATATGTATTCAGCCGCTAGCTTGGTTAATGCGACCAGTAAAAACCCAAACATAAAGGTAATGACCCGCAGAGGGTCCATTTTGGGGAAAACGTAAGTCAGCTCGAGCACACGATGGGGCGGGAAAGACGTGCAGAAAGGACGGAGTTTGTTTACTTTTTTTTCTTCCCCCTGAAAGACAACTCGCTGTGCGCATGCTCAACTCATTTAACCTGATTGAGTGCTTGGTGCATGTGTACTCATGACATGATCAGATCATTTCAGTTAGTGTCCATGTAAACAGGGATTTGGGAATTCAGATCGACCAAGATTTTAATCAGATCGGGGAAATTTGGCGCATGTAAACGTAGCTACTGACTTCTGAGAAACTGGAAGAACTTGTAACATTCAGCCACCAACTGTGTAGTGTCACATTTTTTTTGTTATTTTCTATGAGGTAATTTGCCAGGTTTCTTGTGATTTTATTTTGAAAGGGGTTTTGGGTTTCTGGTTTTAGTGTCATTCTGGGCTTTTGTTTCCTGTTGAGGGTTTTTGTGAATATGTATTCCTTTTTGCTGTTCTACTTGTGATTTTTCATATTGTCTTATTTTGAAAGCCTTTCTTGTTTCCTGTTTCCCTTGTTTATGTTTTTCTGTCTGTCTGATCATTCTAGTGAGTTTAATTTTGAGCTAACAATTTTTATTGTCCTCTATGTGTGTTAGTTTCCAGTTGATAATTCACTCTTCTCAGTACTCTTTCCATGTTTCACATTTCATCCACACTTCATCTCCCAGCTGTTCCCACCAGTAATCACCTGCAGTCTCACCGTCTTCACCCCCATGTTTGCTGCCCCATCATCACTTTTGTTTACCATTAAAATTATTAATTTTTTCATTATATTAGTGAGTTCCTTGTTGTCTTGCTGCATGTAGCATTAAATGTGCACGTACATCTGACTGTCCTATTTTTACTGCAGTTGATACATTTTTCTTTTCACAGGTATCAGGTAACCTGGTTGCAGCAGTAAAGGCTTCAGGTAAATAATGTACAAAACACTTTTGGGGTTTTTTCAAGCTTTATTTCATGTAGTCAAATAAAATAACAGGCAGAGATTCCGCTCATAAACAACTTAAGCACAAATAGAGAAATTAAAAATATGAAATCAAGAGATAAACATATGCTTTAAAATGACAACAACATTAGGTGTAATATAAATTTAATAAACTGTCACGTTTGAGGTTGTAATGCTGGACCCAGGTGCAGTGAGTGTGGGAGGGAAAACGCAACAGTACGGGAATAGGAACAAAAGAAAGGTTTTAATGAAGAACGTAAAATGATGACAGGGCAGCAAAAACAAACTTACATGAGAGTCGAGGAGTCCACAGGGTAAAACAACACAAAAGTAATCCAGGAAGGGAACGGAGGGAAAGAACAAAACTAAGCTACTCCTGAAGACGGGGCTAAGGCTGGGGTGCTAAGACAGAGGGTCACGACTGCGAGTTACAATGAGGAATGGCTACGGTGCTGACATAGAAACAAACCGACACTGACTGGAAAGCACATGGAACTTAAATACAAAACCCTAACTGATCACAAACTCAAATCACCTGAGGACATGGGGAAAACAAACACAGGAACTAATCATAGTAACAGGATCCACCTGGGATTGGACAGAATGAACAAGGAAGTGACATAGCACAATCAAGGGACCTACACTACAGGGAAAAAAAGGAAGTACAGATGGTACAAAAATAAAAGCAGAACAGGAAACACGACTGGGGCAAAATAAGGGCTGAACTAGACGACAAATATCAAACATGAACTCAGACACGAGGCAAGACTAAACTAACATGAAACACCGAGTGATAACCGGTGACTGGAAAAGAAACACAACTACAGAAAAACCAAAAGCTACAACCTAGAATGAAATAAGCAAAACCCCAGAACCTGACAGGACCCCCCCCCACCCCCGAAGGGACGGCACCCGACGTCCCCCATGCAAAATCCCAATACGGGCGGGAGGCGGGAGGCAAGGAAGGGGGGACCGAAAACAAGAACATGTTAGAGAATTTTTACTTTAAGATGCAGGAAATATAAAATGCATGTAAATAAGATTTATTTATGTTGAATCAAAGATTCTTGATTAAAACATTCTACATATTTCTATACTCACATAATTTTTACACATATTACGCGTTACAGAAATATAAGATTTTATTTTGGAATATGATTTTTTTGGGGGGGGAGGGGTCAAATTTGAAATATTTCTAAAATATTTGTAAGTTTTCTCCACTTCATTAGAACAGAAAGCCTTTATTGTCATTGTCACAGGTATGAAATTCGGTTGATAAAACTGAAGGTTCATTCTCATGTTTACCAGTTTGAAGACTTCTTGTTTGTTTTCATGTCTCCTGCATGTGAACAAATAAACACAGTGATAATATTTTATTTGTTCTAATTTTGTGCTTTTTATAATTCACTTATGTTGTTTTAATGTTTTATTTTTCCTTCCTTCTATATTTCCTTGTTTATGTAAAACAATATACAAAATTTTTACAATTTGGGATTTAAAATTTCTGTTGGGTACTTTTGGATTTACAAGGTTTAAAAATAGAAAAAAATGATCTGTAAATATCATTCTTGTCTCTGCACAGTTGTAGAAAATGAATCACAAAGGTGGTACAGAGGATGGCTACTCTCTGCCCTGATTAGCAAGTTGTTGTTGTTGATCTGAATAACATAGACGGGTAATTTTATTGTTGGTGGAGCAGCTCAAACACTGGAACTGATTTTTAAGGTTATCACACCGGAATATGTTTTCAAGACCAATTCTCTCCCCAAGTGCACGGACAGCAGACGCCAGGTCGTCGTCAGGAATGATATAACCACCACGAGGCCTGAAAAGTTTGGTAAAAACAAAGGCGTAATGACTGATATTTCTAATTCTGTCCAGTAAGTTGAGTATGTTTCTGCCGTTCCCAGTGTTTGCACATCTGTTTGCACATGGAGACGCATAAACATAAATAAGCAAAAGATCATCATTTCTGCGATGCTCTAACAACTTGTTTAAGTGCTGTAGGGTACGATACTCTGCATGATCAGCTATGCCATCATGAATTACATTAGGACAATGTTGTGAAACATGTCTCCATGTCTGCACCTTTTGAGGACATTGTCTCTGAACAAAACGCCTCTGAATACGTCCATCTGGACACTGATTCAAAACATCTGGCCATCTTAAAACTGTAGCAGCTACCACCGTGTTACCAGCATACACGTCACAACGTTCAATAGTTTCTCTTTCTCCATTGTTAGCGAAGGTTGTGGCATCATAACTATTTGTTTGTGTGTTGATAGGATAGCATCTTACAGTTGATGGAGATTTGTAGGATGCACATCCAGGGCACGAAGCTCCCGTTCCACCACATCCCAAAGATGCTCTATCAGGTTGAGATCTGGTGACTGTGGGGGTCATTGTAGTACAGTGAACTCATTGTCATGTTCAAGAAACTAATTTGAAATGATTGGAGCTTTATGACATGGTGCATTATCCTGCTGGAAGTAGCCATCAGAGGATGGGTACATGGTGGTCATGAAGGGATGGACATGGTCAGAAACAATGCTCAGGGAGCCTGTGGCATTTAAACAATGCCCAATTGGCACTAAGGGGCCTAAAGAAAAAAACATCCCCCACACCATTACACCACCACCAGCAGCCTGCACAGTGGTAACAAGGCATGATGGATCCATGTTCTCATTCTGTTTACGCCAAATTCTGACTCCATTTGAATGTCTCAACAGAAATTGAGACTCATCAGACCAGGAAACATTTTTACAGTCTTTTTTTCAGTATATATTAGCTGACGTTTACACACTTCATGCTGTTGTCTGCAATTTGTGCTAATTAAAGGACAGATGTAAAGGTTATTATGTAACACCCATATTATTTTTTAAGTATTAAGAAAGTAAAATGGGAAATCAACCTTTTGTTATGACATTATTTCTTTATTTAAAAATAACCAGAGTGTTTTTTGGCTTAATACATGCATTTCTCAGTAATCCTCCTGCATCATGTGGTCTGAGCAGCTGCTCCACTCTCTCCTAAAAAATGATTGACGTAACATAGTGATGTAACAATGTTAACCCAGGACCTTCCCGGCGTGTCCGTGTTGCCCCTGATGATTAAACACGCACACCCCGAGCTGCCAGTCTGAAGCAAGAAACACCACTGTTTGTAGTACTTTACTTTTTGAAAAAGTCTAGTTGAAAATGTACATTTGGCTGTGAGAGTTAGAGGAATTTATAAACTACATGGTAGTGTTGTGTCATTCGTGAACGTAACGGTTTTAACAGCTTTTGCTTTAAAGTGAATTATTGGAGCCGGCTTCTCATTGGGAGCCGTTTTTTTATTCCCACACACCTTTGTCGCTGAATTTATTGCAAATTAGAGACCCAAGGTGTTCAGACCAGCTGATCAGCTCTCCTCTCCTCCAACATGAGTTAGAAGCTGGGCTGTACACAGCAGCATCAAAGCAGTACAAAATAAATTGTAAAACTTTAACACTAGCATCACTGGCTGGGATTTTAATGACTAGGGGCAATGAGACCCCCCCACTGCTAATGACCCATTAACAGATAACAATAGAGTGTCTTTGCGGGGGAGTGGGGGTTGTTTTGCAACCAATTTGTGTCATGCAAAAATCTTTGACTGTTTGTGGGGGAGGAATTTTTATTTAATTAATATAACCAGTGTGCTCAGACATGTTACCATTAATGTTTTTTACCTTATCCTATCCCTGGTTGTTTTATGCTCTCCTGCAATGGAGTCCACCAGTTTACCACAACATACCTACAGATTCCTACATTATTCCTTCATTAGCTCCAGGAAAGCCAAAAGCTGACAGACAAATTAAACAGGGTCCTTGCTGCTGTATTCCAGTCCACGTAGTTGGATTACATCAATGCATCACTCGGCATTGCTCAGGACATTTTGAACCAACACCCACAACTGCTGCAGCTTCCCCAGTTTCATGAACTCTCCACGCAGATCACCATTACACAGGGAAGCTGCACGCTCCATAAATGGTCTCAGGTACAGTCACAGCCACTATCAACATATGCCGTTTCCGACACAGTTGTGCTCCCACCCGGGTTATCTTTGCTCCAAACCGCAGTCCCTTCCTTGGCGGTTCTTTCCTCATCCCCTACCTCGGTGGTGCCGACTGAGGGTATTGGGTGGGTCGAGTTGCTCCAGGGATCCAGAGCCTGGTGACGCAGACGGCAGAGATCTCAGTGAGTCCCTAGACCTCCAGTGGGTCCGGGTTCTTGTCCAGACCTTCCAGGGAATCCAGCTTCACAGCTCCCAGGCCTCCCGCCAGACCATCGGCGAGGGTTCGGGCTCCTCGTCCCGCGGTTCCCAGGCCGTCCGCCAGACAAAGGTGAGGTTTCGGGCTCCTCGTCCCGCGGCTCCCAGGCCGCTTGCCATACCATCGGCAAGGGTTCGGGCTCCTCTTCCCGCGGCCTCCAGGCTGTCCACCTGACCTCACCTTCTCCAGACCCTCGGCGCGGCCGCCTCCCAGACTACCAACCGGCTCTTTATCGCCGCGGCCGGCCTCCAGACCCTCGGTGCGGCCAGCTCCCAGGCCTCTTGCCAGCTCTTCACCGTAGTGGCCGCCTTCCAGACCTCCAACGACGCCGCCTTCTAGTTCATCGCTGCAGCTATCCTCTGGCTCTCCTCGTCCTCCGGGCTGCCCTCCGGCTCTCCATCGCCGTGGCAGCCCTCCAGGCAGCCTGCCAGCTCTTCATCGCAGCCGTCCTCCAGACTTTCACCGCAGCCATCCTCCCAGCCACCTGCCGGCTCTTCATTGCTGCGGCCATTCCCCAGGCCGCACACCAAGCACTCGCCACCCCATCGTTCCACGACTTCCATGTTGCACACCAGGTGCTTGGCACCCCTTTGCTCCGTGACTCCCAGGCCGCGTTCCAGGCTCCTGGCATCTCTCATGGCGGCCTCCTGGCCATCCGCAAAACTCTCGGTGCCTCTCTTTGCGGCCATCCACCAGACTCCTGTTGCCTCTCCTGGCGGCCTCCTGGCCGCCGTCCAGACTCCGTGCGCCTCCGCTAATGGCCTCCCGGCCGCCCGCCAGACTCTAGGCTCCTCGCCTTGAAGCTCCTATGCCGCCCTTCAGAGGCTTTTTCCTGGCCTCTGGGCCTTCAGTGACTGTTCTTCCAGGCCTCTGGAATCAATTTTTTGTTTTGGCCTGGCCTACCTTCAGTTTAGACCGTTTAGTTTTCTTCTGGTCAGTCCCTCCTTCCATGCCTCCCACCTGTGTTTTTGTTGTACCCGAGGTTTCTTGGTTTTCTGTTTTGGACGTCGGTTGCCGTTCATTAAGGGGGGGGGGGGGGTCCTGTTAGGTTCTGGGGTTTGTATGGTTTTAAGGTAATCGTTTTCCTCCAGAAGATCTGTGATTTTGTATTTAGTTTTTTCACTGATCACTCCGTTCCTTGTGCAGTGTAATCGTGTCTCGTGTTCCTGTTAGGGTTTTATGTTTGGTCTCGTCCTACTTCCTGTTGTGCTTCTTTTTTAATATCGTTTGTACTTCCTATTTTTCCCCATGTGCAGGTCCCTTGATTATGTATCATTACTTCTTTTTTCCTGTTCGCTCTCCAGGTGTGTCTCGTTTCTATGATTATTTTTCAGTTAGTATTTAAGTAGTGTGTTCATGTTCATTTTTTATCTGTTCATTTTGGGTTCTTGTTCGTGTGTCGCGTGATGGATTACTGTTGGATATTCCCGCTGTCTCTGGTTCTCTGGAGAATGCATTGCGGAGGTACCATCCAACCGAGCACAAAACACAGGTCCAGTACGGGGCATGAAAGGGGCCCCATGATGGCAAACCATATTTGCACATTGGGCAAGTTCTGAATTGTAAAATACATGACACAAAATCAACCACAATGCATTGCGTGACCCAGTTACTTAAAGCGCCTTAAGTGTGACTGAACTCCACCCATGCCAAGCACACACACACACACAGGTTTGTTTTGCTATCCTTATCACCAAACGTGTGAGTGAGTATGTGAATGGGTGAATGACATGTACTGTAGTGTGAAGCGCTTTGGGGGTCGTAGGACCTGAGTAAAGCGCTATACAAGTACACGCCATTTACCATTTATGGGACCCGTCCATTGACTTCCATTGATTTTAGTACAGTGGTCGACGGTTATATGCACAACGCTTATATGCACAAAACTGCTGGGCACATTCCTGCGTCACAGAGAATCCATACGCTTATATGCACAGCTCCGACGGCTATATGCACAAAACATTTGGAGGTATCATACATATATCTCACTGAATCCTGCTATTTCTCACTAGTTACTTGACTGTGCAACGCCGTTGGTGTTCTCACAGAAATCTCTCGCTGTTAGGTGTGTGAAACTAGGCTGCTCTGGCGTTTACGCACGCGTGTCTGGCTGAAGGAGGGTTGCCAAAAAATAATCAACAAATGTGTCAAATGTAACATTTGTTCTAGCTTTTATTGCCCGATCATGAGTACTTAATATCAGATATAGAAAACCGTTCTGTTCTGTTACTAACTGTAACTTAATCTGTGCCGTTGTGTCTTGTCCATGTACACGTATCTGGCGCATTTGTTACCAGTGTTATATTGGATCCGCTCTACGTACACATATGTGGGCAACATTATATTGATGTGACTCCCCAGCAGTCAGTTTGAGTGCAGGGGGTAAAGGGGTTATGCGCCATCACCTTAGATCATGAGCTGCTATTAAATCCATAAATGTGTGGAATGATATTTACAGCACGAATAACGTAACACATGCACACAAGAGCCATCTCCATATTCACTATCTCTCAACCTTAATATAACACTGTTCCTCAGAATGAAAGAATCATGAGCCTGGATAATTTGCAACAACTTTTGCATCACAAGTGTTTGGAAAATTAACGTATCTGCACGCGTAACACCGCATTCACAACTTTTGACACACACTGGACAATCTACCCTAGAAGACACAGCACTGTCACAGTGTGCTGGAATGATCCATGCATCTGTCTGTGTCTTCTCCTCGCAACAATCATTTTTGTGCCGAGTTAAGACATGCTTTTCAAAGGCGGTAAAAATACGCACAAAATTAGAAGCCGCAAACAGTTTCAGGTTTGCTAAATCACACTGCGCCTGGAACGCCCACTTATTTACATGTTCTCCTCCCAATATTTTGCGCCTTCTGACAGAAATGCCCACATTGCATATTAATCAAGGGCAAAGGTGCAAAAATGACTTTGTGCGTCTACCGGCAGGTTTAACATGCGCAGATTTGCCTGCGCGCCATTAGTAAATCACCATGTTGCTTGTTTTTGCGGCCACTGAGCAGTTTGCGCCTGTTTTAAAAACCTTTGATAAATCAATTCCTTAATGTTTTCTTGGGATATCTGACACACCTCTCTTTCTAATACTAATAAAAAAACATCTGTCCATTTACCATCTTTTCTGTTATTTTTTTCGTTAGCTGCTTGGAGATGGTCTCACAGCCTTTACCTTTAAAGAGGCCATTTCATACAAATTTCAGGAATTTGTGGTTATTTCTTAAGTATTAACCAGTGATATGAAACATTTTATATCTAAAAAGCATCAGGAAACACTGAGGGAGGACCTTTCAATCTATCTGCGTCAAGATTCAACTGGTTTTGTCCGGCTTTGGGCAGCAACTCATTAATATTCATTATTTGAATTTGCCGGACTCTGATTGGCTAACAAACTAGCCTATCAGAGCAAGGTATACTGTTTCCTGCCCCGTTGCTCATGGCAACGTCAGCTGTCGTGTCTTCCTGTTTGATACGTGTTTATGCTACAGCTTTTAGCCAGCAGCATGCTAGGCGTGGTTTCAACTGCGGGAGCTGATGAATACTAACGAACAAAGAAGTTGTGACGAAACAGATACAGGCCGTTCGGACTCAGGAGAACTTGGGTGTTATCGCCACCTGCGTAGTTTGAGCGATAAAAACTGAAAGAGAAGTTGTTGTGCTAAAATGTTTCATATTACAGGTTAATACTTAAGAAATAACCACAAAGTCATAGGATTTGTGTGAAATGGCCTCTTTAAGACCTGGCCACACACTGATATCTTTAACATTTTGCTTTTTTTCTGCTTACCCATAGTTGGGTCATGGGGGCAATAAGTTCGGGAGAGAAACCCAGACATCCCTCACCACTGAGGATTTGTCAGTCGATCTCCTGCTCCATTCAACTGTCACTTCTGAACAAGATGCCCAGATACTTTAACTCTTCCACTTGAGGCAAGGCTCTCTGCCAACATTACAAGAGCATTTTCATTTTTCTGGCTGACATCCATGACCTCAGTTTTTGAAGAGCTGACCCTCATCCCGGCTGTGGGATTAAAACTGACAGAGAAGTTGTTGACCTGTTTTCACACCCACTATGAAGGTAAGAACACCTGTGGAGCTAAAATATTCAACAGAAACCTCAGAAAAACTGTTTTTAATGGAAGGGCCTCTTTAACATGCTTGTCTATAATTTTCAGTTTAATTTCCTGAGACAACTCTTTCCTTCCCTTCCTCTGGTCCATGTTGAGTGTGTTACACACCATGTCACCAAACAACACATTGACTACCTGGAGCCCTATCTATAGGCCTACTGACTGATTAGTAGGCACACCTTGAATTAACATGTCCCTTGGTCACATTATTTTCAGTCTTTTCTAGGGGTACCATCACTTTTTTTTAATAATTCAGTTGAAACATGGTTGAAAAGCAATGTCTGACTTTCCTTTTTAACATTCATAGACTTTTTATTTATTCTTACTATGTCAGATTAAAGTTATTTCTGTGACCATTGAGTTTTTCTTTCATTGATCGAAGGGTACCAACTATTTTGTTCATGGGTATTTCTCAATGTCAAGGAACCTTGCCTTCATGCCTTGGCCCTGCCCCAGTTGTCTAGGAGATATGTCACCATGAACTGCTGACGTGCATTCCAATGTTCATGTGATACTGAGGTGTCTATCTTTCAGTTTGTCAGCCATTTTGCTAACTTACCAAAGATACATGGGAGGTGCCTTGATGCCTTGCCTCAGTCAGAATATAGAGCGGTATTTTAAAAAAGATGGTGGATCAGGAGCAGCAGCTACTTCTAAGGCAAATTTCCAGTATAAATGTAAGTTAACTAATTGTAGGACTTTTACCTAAAATGTTAGTAGTTGCAGCTTTGGTGGTTTGAAGGTACTAACTCGCTTCCACATTTATTTTTATTTTATTTTTATTAACATTTCCAGTTCCATGGCTGAAGGAATGCTACTACGCTACAACAATAGGTGAGACATAAACAGAGTGCATAAGCGGGTAGCTGCGGTCACATGAGTTTAGTCTGTTTCATTGTCCCCAAGGTGCCTCGCCTACCAAGGCAGTCCCTTGACATTGAGAAACACCCCATGCCTGTATACAGAGAGAGGAGGAGAGAGGAGAGACAGAGATCTTTAGCGCCTGCCACACAATGTTGAATCAATGAAGCAGATGACTCTTGAGGCCTGGTTGAGAGGTCAGTCAGTCAGCTCTGTATATGGTTGACCTCCCAACCATAATTCAAACACTTGTAGGACTATTATTTGTTGTTATATTTTAAAGTTCTCCTTTATGATCTCATCAGTCAGTCAAATTGTTGTGGAAGAACTTAAGTCTACTCTTCTTCATAATGTTGCATTGGTTCATTTAAAGTTTCAACAATTAGTTTGTCCACAGCTCACTTTCTGTGACATTACAAGATTTCAGTTGTACTGAGGTCCAGACTTTTACTGGGCCAATGCAACACCCTACTTTTATAGGCTAGTGCATCAGAGTTAGAGTAACTTAAACAATTTCACAGCAATACTGGTGCAGTACTACCAGAATAATCACACGCAGACTTAAAATGCTTATCCAAGCTTTAATTAAAAAGAACAAAGCAATGCATACAGCTTTTCAATCACAAGTGAAAAGGTTGTAATTCAGAATTCCATGACCTTATGAGTGCTACATATTCGTTCTGCCATCATAAAAAATAAGTCATGTGGAATTATAGAGTAACTATGTTATTCAATAGTTACAATGACAGGAGTTGACCAAATGACAAATCAGCAGTGTAGAGCTTTTTAGAGAATAATTTGAGTTGTTCGTTTGCAGAAAAGAACATACTATGCTGTTGTGAGCATTGTTAAATTTTTGTATGGGATTACATGACATGAAGTAAAGCTTTAGCATTAGAAATACTATAATATTTTTTTTCTGAACTAGTATAAAATAGGAGCAATTTGCCAGGAAATAAATGCATGCAATGAAAAGAATGAGACATTCTTGGGTCTTGCAATTTTCTACCACAACATCTGCCTTTTTATTCTCCATATTTTCTCCGTTTACCTCCTTTTCTGCTCCTGCGACCTCTCCCGCGTTTACGTCCTTTTCTGCTCTTGCGACCTTTCCCACGTTTACGTCCTTTTCTGCTCTTGCGACCTTTCCCACGTTTACGTCCTTTTCTGCTCTTGCGACCTTTCCCACGCTTACGTCCTTTCCTCATCCTGCCACCTCTCCCACGTTTGCGTCCTTTTCTAATCCTACCACCTTTTCCACGTCTACGTCCTTTTCTAATCCTACCACCTTTCCCACGTTTACCTCCTTTTCTCACCTTGCCACCTTGTCCACTGGTCTGTCCTCCTACGCTTGTATCAGAGATTTGGTCTAAGCCTGCAGACGTGCCTTCATCCAACCCTTGGCCAGTGCCTGTATTAGCTTGTTCAGGTGTAGTATTTTCTGAACCTGTATTTTGTTCTGCGTGTGATGGGACTGTGTCAGAAAGACATGATGGCGTAACATCGTTATTTGAGTTGCAGCTTATGCACTGAAAAGAACCACCAGGTTCATAACAACGAAACTGGTTTTCAAGCCCAACATTTGAAAGCTTCTGTTTAAATGATTCAGCCTTTTGAGTTATGTCAGCACCAGGAACATCTGCAACGTTATGAAACACAAAGGCAAAACTATTCCAGTTCTGAATGATATTGTTAATCTGGCCAGAAATGTCACCATTATTTTCACTGGGGTAGTCTTCAGAGTAGATTATGAGTGTATTGCCTTCACTGCTTTTTATAAAGGGTTGTATTTTCTCTAGAACTTGTGACAGTGTTCCTGATTGTGCTGCTGCAACCAGCCTGGTGCCCTGATACACTCCACCCTGTGAAACCCCTTCATTCACTTTGTCAGCTGGGTCATTCTGAAGAACTTCTGTTAAACTGCTCGGGTCCTGGTTCTGTGGGATGTTCACAGCCCAAGAGAAAGTGTTCCCCAGTTGGTACCTGTAAAAAAAAAAATCATTTTAGCCACTGGTATTTTTTCTATTAAGTTCTTACTGTACCATTTGTTTGGAATATTAAGACTGTTGGGTGGTGTACCAATTGGAAATTACTGACTCTAATGCTTATCAGAAAAATTTAAGAATACCTGCCTCTTACCGACTTGATAATTTGACCGCAAACTACAACTCGTAGTATAAAAATGGTAGTGTAGTGTAGTGTTTTTACATGATTCATTAGTCTGGCTGCAATGTAAAAAACTTTTGCTTTTACACATTAAAATGGCATCATCTTCCACAACTTCATATGGTATTGGTTATTTTTTTCTAATCTCTATTTTTCTTTTAAAAAATTATTATGGAAAAATCTGTTTGACAGCTAAGAGTTGTAAAAGAGTTTTCAGTTTCAGAAAAGGTGTTAAAGATTAGTTCAACCAACTTTGAGTCAAAGTTAACCTGAGTTACACTCGTGCATGAGGATGTAAAAATCCCTCATCAATGGAACACAGATGACATGATTCACCATGGCAACCAGTGGACAAGAGGTTAAATCTTCCTATACTCCCAATTAGTATTGGATCTTTTAATGACTGCATATTCCTGAATAGTGCTACACATGGTGGCAGCTTGTTGGAGTAGCTTTGAGTTTGCTAGCATTTTTTTGTTCTTTTTGAGTATTTATACCAGTTTTTTCTTCAGGAAATTTGATTTTTTTATGTTTTTAAAATATTTTTATTCTGATTTGGGTGCTGTGCTGATTGATTTTTTTTTTTTTTGCTTGATTTGTCACTTTTTTGCCACTTGTTATGAGGCATTTTCCATTGGAATGAGAGACTTATTTACAGGAAAGAGCAGCTAACTGACATTTCTAAGGCTCAAATAATCCTCAAGTTGAAACTCTGGATCCCCTGATGAGCTAAAAAGAAGAAGACATGGATGCAGGAAGGGAGCAAAGTGAAGTGAGAGAAAGAGGAAGTTTAAACCTTCACCAGTCAGTCATTTTCTATACACTCATTTCCTGTTCAGGGTCTTAGGGAGTTGGTGCCCATCTCTATCAGTCATCGGGTGAAAGGTGGGGTCACACCTGAACAGGTCGTCACTCCATTACAGGGCCAGATATAGACAGACAACCAATCACACACACACCTAGGGACAATTTGAAGTTGTCAATGCATATGCAGATTTTTGGTCTGTGGAAGAAAGCTGGAGTACCTGGAGAAAACCCATGTATGCACAAGTCAAACATGTAAACTCCATGCAGAAAGACCCCAGCCTGGTTTCTAACCTGGGACCTTCTGGTTGCAAAGCAACAGTGCTACCAACTGTACCTCCATCCATCCATTTTCTTAACCCGCTTTGTTCTTTTCAGGCTCACAGGGAACTGGTCTCTGTCTCCAGCAGTCATGGGGCGAGAGGCGGGGTCACACCTGGACACGTCCCCAGTCCATCACAGAGCCACATACAGACAAACAACCACTCACATGCACACTCAATCCTAAGTACAATTTAGAGCAGGAGTGGCCTCAAGAGCCACAATCCTGCACATTTTAGATGTTCTCCTGCTTCAACACACCTGCTGCAGATGAACGGGTCATTAACAGGCTTCTACAGGACTTGCTGAGAAGTTGCAGATTTGAATCAGGTGTGTTGAAGCAGGAGAACATCTAAAATGTGCAGGATTGTGGCTCTTGAGGCCTGAAGTTGGCCACCCCTGATTTAGAGTTACCAATTAACCTCAAGCATGTTTTGGGTCTGTGGGGGTTAACTGGAGATCCTTGAGAAAACCCAAGTACAGAACATTCAAACTCCATGTTCCCAGCCCGGATTAGAACCCGAGACCTTCTTGCTGCAAGGCAACAGTGCTACCAGCTGCTTCACCATGGAGCCCCAGTTACAGTGTAAAAAGCAAAATGTTCTAAATGTTCAAATGTGTGTGTGCATGCGTGTATGTGTGTGAATACAAATAAATCTGTATGAACAGCTATGTGTTTTTTGAGACTGAGGCTGTTTTACACAGCGTAAATTGGCCCAGTTTTAACTTCTTGGTCAGAGCAAATCCCTCTTTCTAAAAGGAGACAGCTGTCTTGTGCAGGTAAAGTACTAAATGCTGATAACAACTGCACAAAGCAGCGCTTAAAATACCTGAACCAACCTTTTATGAAACATATTGCTGTGTTACAGTTTCCTTGTTAGTGCAATAGATGCATGTAATACAAAATCAGATTTACACAGCTTTAAAACGTCTGCAAAATCCCATTGCAGAAGCCATGATCAGAGAAGAACAATAATAACAAGCATAAGAAATAATGCGCTTTTAATATCAATGAAGACTTGAACATTGTTGAGGTTGTTTGAAAAATAAATATAAATTTAAGCTAAAAAATATTAATAGAATATTTTTATATGAAGTGCCAGAATGTCACAAGGCTGGCAGGGAAAACAGGTATTCAGTATATTCACAAGGTGAAGGCCTTTACAGATTCCCAAGAGTTATTCCTATTTTTATGACTCAGATAAAATATGTATGTGGCTGTCAGTGAGATTATTGGAAAAGAAATTTGAGCTTCAACAGAAGTTTAATTTTTCATAGGGATTTGCAAAATCACTGCAAAATACATCCCTGTTATTTGGCATTTGATCTCTATTGTTTGTCCAGACTGATTAAACTGGGATAGCTTCCCTTCCTGTAATGCATACTCCTAGCAAGCTCTGTGAACTCAGAGAAGTAACAGCTGCATTGCTTTAGATGGGTGTTGACTGCATTGTACAGTGAAGTTGAGCTGCTTGCAGAACTAACTCTGCTCAGCCCTATGACTCAATCTTTGTGGTATCAAACTGATCAGCAAGGTACAAATAAGGTGCAAGAGTCCAGTCAATGACACAAGAAGCAACATTTTTAATACTTACCCACTGTTTACACCTTGTACAATACTTGTAAGCCAGTCCTTGTCTACAGCAGCCATACAGTTTTTATGAGACAGGAAGGAAAATAAGACCATAGCCATCCAGCACAGGCCAGCCATCTGTTAGTTTTAACAATGGTGGATTAATGTCAGTCAGTCCGATTTAAAAATGTAACAATAATACAAATATTTCCAAGTGATATAAGACGTATACAGGAAGTGCATGTCAAATTTTGAGTGGGTAGCTGTACCTTCCTGCCTGTTGCCAGCTGGATCTGCTGGTTCTGACCCAAATGACACAAGACACATGAATGTTAATGTTTTCATTAAATACTGTAACAGTTTAAAAATCCTATACGAGTTAATTTAAATAGCTACCAAGTATATCTGCAATACATGTCCATTAAAGAGCTGGAATGATTACAAGTATTAATCACTAGCCAGAAAAAATATTTTCAAAATTGTACATTTCAGTTTATTTTTAACACACTTTTAGGATTTTAAAAAACTCAAGGAATTTAGTTTTAATATTTAAAAAGTAAAAAAAGAAATCTTTAAATCCTAGTAATATGTAGTCATTTTGACAACCTATGAGTAAAACTATGAAACAAGGAAATCTAAACATTTAGTTACAGCAGTAGTCTGTGATACTCTGAAAAGTGCATTTTGGTTGATCAAGGTCTTCTACCTTTGGTTGAGAAAATTGAGAAGTTGTCCACTCCTGTCTTGTCTTCAACACCGCTGCAGTGACATTCTCACAAAGAAGTTGGTTTTAATATAGAGGGAGGAAAAAAGCAACTCATGGTTGCATTACATGCATAACATATCTTTTGTGCATTTTGAACATACCAAATATGGACTGAGTAAGAGGAAATGATTTCATTATAAGAAACACAGAGTCATTTATTATAATTCAAAATTGGAACATTTTTGAGATGGTATCTGTGGTTTAGCAATCATTTCTTGACTGATGAATATCATCAGTTGTAGGAAGAATTACTCAAAAATGATTAAGACCTGTTAAAATCTGACATTTATTTGTCTCTTACCTTTAACTTAGAAAAAGCCCCAAACAGTATTAGCTGTTTGTTTTTTTTTTTTTTTAACCTGGCATACTGCTCACACATACACTATATTACCAAAAGTATTCACTCACCCATTCAAATGATCAGAATCAGGTGTCCTAATCACTTGGCCTGGCCACAGGTGTATAAAGTCAAGCACTCAGGCATGCAGACTGTGAAGCAAGATATTTGTGAAAGAATGGGCCGCTCTCAGGAGCTCAGTGAATTCCAGCGTGGAACTGTCATAGGATGCCACCTGTGCAACAAATCCAGTCGTGAAATTTCCTCTCTCCTAAATATTCCACAGTCAACTGTCAGCTCTATTATAACAAAATGGAAGCGTTTGGGAACAACAGCAACTCAGCCACGAAGTGGTAGGCCACATAAAGTGACGGAGAGGGGTCAGTGGATGCTGAAGTGCATAGTGCAAAGAGGTCGCCGACGTTCTGCACAGTCAATTGCAACAGAGCTACAAACTTCATGTGACCTTCAGATTAGCCCAAGTACAGTACGCAGAGAGCTTCATGGAATGGGTTTCCATGGCCATGCAGCTGCAGCCAAGCCACACATCACCAAGTGCAATGCAAAGCGTCGGATGCAATGGAGTAAAGCACGCCGCCACTGGCCTCTAGAGCAGTGGAGACGCGTTCTCTGGAGTGATGAATCACGCTTTTCCATTTGGTAATCTGATGGACGAGTCTGGGTTTAGAGGTTGCCAGGAGAAGGGTACATTTCAGACTGCATTGTGCTGACTGTGAAATTTGGTGGAGGAGGAATTATGGTGTGGGGTTGTTTTTCAGGAGCTAGGCTTGGCCCCTTAGTTCCAGTGAAAGGAACTTTGGATACCAAAGCATTTTGGACAATTCCACCCTCCCCCCCTTCCTCTTCCAACATGACTGTGCACCAGTGCACAAAGCAAGGTCCATAAAGACATGGATGACAGAGTCTGGTGTGGATGAACTTGACTGGCCTGCACAGAGTCCTGACCTGAATCTGATAGAACACCTTTGGGATGAATTGGAGCGGAGACTGAGAGCCAGGCCTTCTCGACCAACATCAGTGTGTGACCTCACCAGTGCACTTTTGGAAGAATGGTCAAACATCCCTATAGACACTCTTATTCAGTATGTGACTTATGTAGTTCATGCTACTTACCTCGACCTTCTCCTCCTCCTCCTAGTCCGTCCTCACTGGATTCCTACTCCAGTCCTTGGGTGCCTTCATCTTCCACACTGGCCGTCTGCCGTGCCACTCGGAGGACCCAGCTCCTGTCTCTGACGTGCGTCTCACGTCCGCTCCCATCCCTGGATTGTCTGTCTCTCCTCCTGGATCCTTCCACGCCTGCCCTGGTTCTCGTCGTGGCTCTGTCCACCCTCCAGCAACAACTGGATGATGAGAACTGGATTGTTCTCATCATCACCACCACCATCACCGGACACACACCACCACCACTGCCGTTTCCCGCAGTCCTCCTCCAGGCTTCACCCCGTCTACAACCACAGTAAGTCTGTGAAGCACAATCCCAGCACACCATACTGGTCATACTCAACCCAGAAACCGCATCACTAACCTGTTCTCTCCTCCATCGCTAGAGCGCCTCCTGAGGGTCCCAGATCCTGTGCCTGAGTTCCTGTTTGAGCAATCATTTGCAGATTGTTATTTTCTCGTCCACTGTATCACCATCACCTTGTAAATAAATCTTTACTTACCTTTCCATCTTGTGTTGGTCTGAAGTCTGGGTACGGTTTGGAGTTTGGTTTAGCTCTGTTTTCAGTTGGTCTTCATCCCCCTTGTAGAAATCACAAAGGACATGAACCGCTTCCTCTGCTTCTTGGTCTGGGGGACTTGTCCAGGTGTCTTTCACTGTTAATTTATGAAAAGACTGGACTATTCTGTCAGTGGGACCTTCTGTGTTCCCTCCTTTGAATCGCCTGTTTAGCTCCTCAGTCATAATATCAAGAAATGTGTTGTACAGTAGACCTGAAGTATGCTTCCACAGACTCAAACTGATCCCTTACTGCAGAGGCTGTTGAGCTGTGCTGGAATCATGCTGGCACTTTACGCTTCCTCTCTTGGCCAGGGACAACAGTGGGCACTGAAATATTGAGAGACTCAGATTTCTCTGATTCTTCTGCAAATATTTCTCAAAATTTCTTCTCGCCTCTCATTGTTTTTAGTGTATGGAGGACACCATCTATCACTTAATAGGCAGAGGAGTGGTCCAGTCTCCCTGCCTGAAGAGAATCAGAAGCTACAGCAGTGACCTGGAACACTTCGGTTGCCATTTCCAAAGACAGAATGAATGGAAAGTTGACTGCATTTCTATACATTTTGGCATCCCCTAATTCTTTTAGTTTTAATTGAAAACCTGAAATGTTATGTTTCAATCACTTTCTGATAAAGGGCATTTGATTTAAACGTAACATTGTGTGTCCAAACATTTATCATTGGCCTCACCTCAGACTGGCTTCTTCTCACCGTCTTCTGAGAGCTAAGCTGCTGCTGTCCCTTTAGCCTGATACATATAACGTGGAATTTTAGACATAAATAGGCTCAATATTACATTCGTGTTTGTATTTGTGATTTTGTATATTTACTGAATACTTGCAAGTTGGCAAACTGACTGCAAAAGTTATCTAAATTGTCTGCACCGTCCATCTGACCTTTCCCCCCATTTTACGCTGCATATTAGCATTAGCGACACTGCGCCAAGTCTAAGAGCTAATCACGGGACACACGCTGGTGTCAGGCTACAACCAACTAAACTGGACAAGTGCTGCTGTTGAATAACAGGTGTCAGTCAGAGGAAAAGATGACCTGTCCTCCTGCACCAGATCGCGACGGGAACGCGGCTCTGTGTAGCGGGGCAGCGCCAGGCAGAGGGAGAGAAAGAGGAAAAGGGGAGGGGGACTTTGGGGGGAAGGCTGCCGGTGCAGCTAGGAATTATTTAGAACGAATTTCACTTAAAACTAAAATGTTATTATTATGTTTATATTGGATGAAAAAAAAAAAACGTTCCGTCAGAAGGGCACTTAAGTCAAAGGGGCAGGTCTTGAGCACCCCCTGAGGTCTACCTGTGCACGTCCCTGCTAACACTGTTATCGGATCCGAGCTGCTGATAATAAACAGGTGCTAAAACTGTTATCGGAGCCGAGCTGCTGCTAATGAAGAGGTGCTAAAACTGTTATCGGATCCGAGCTGCTGCTAATGAAGAGGTGCTAAAACTGTTATCGGAGCCGAGCTGCTGCTTATGAAGAGGTGCTAAAACTGTTACCGGAGCCGAGCTGCTGCTAATGAAGAGCTAACACTGTTACCAGAACTGAGCTGCTCCTAATGAAAAACCGGAGCCGAGCTGCTGCTAATGAAGAGCTAACACCGTTACCAGAACTGAGCTGCTCCTAATGAAAAACCGGAGCCGAGCTGCTGCTAATGAATGAAGACTGAGTAGCTCTGTGCCTGATATAGGGAGCGCCCCTCCTAAGCTCCGTATCAAACAGGAAACAACTCGGTGTGCTGTTGCACATGTGGAAACAGGAAGCCTTGCTCTCATAGGCTAGTTTGTTAGCCAATCTGAGTCCAGCAAATTAGCATAATGAATACTAATGAGTAACAGCCCGAATCCAGGTGAACTTTCAAGCAGTCAGATTGAAAGGGCTGACGAAACCAGCGAATTTTGACGCAGAGAGATTGAAAGGTCTGTTAATCAGTGTTTCCTGACGTTTTTTAGATATAAAATTTTTCATATTACAGGTTAATACTTAAGAAATAACCATAAAAGTAATTAAAATTTGTGCGAAAGGGCCTCTTTAATAGAGCTTGTCTGAGTCGCACAGACACAGGGCTTTCCAGAGGCAGCTTAATGCATGATGATGTCATGCGCGTTCACGCTCAGACATAGCGTTTGCTAGCAAAAGTGACAAAAAGGGCGAAACTTGAGTCATAGGACAAGAACAAGAATCAACATCGGTTCTGCGTATGAGAAGTGGAAAAGGCTGAGAGAATCTCTTGTTATAAGAAAAGACCCGCAGTGCTTCTGTACAGTGTGATAAATCTTCTCTGGAAGAAGATCTTTGTCTGGGATCACGCTGCTAATTGGTAACAACTGTTCCTCATTTAGTTGCTGCGCCCGGATGGAGAAGAGTTTCTTCAGGAGCTGTCGGACATTCATTCGACACCTCCTTCTTCTCCTGACTTGTAACAGTCTAGCTAGATCCTGTTCTCTTGTGCTTAGATTAAGATTGTTTTCTCCAGCGTGGTTTATGTCCTGACTCCTTGTGCTCTCCCTAGGATCACACTCAACGTTTCTGTGTCTCCTCGTGTCCCCCCCACCAGCTCTGTGAAAACTGGCATCCGAACCTGTGTCTCCGCCTGCATCTGCCTGCTCATATGGCCCTGAGTTTGATAATTGTTGAAAATAAAATCAGTTTTAGCAACTTTGAAATCTGAGTTGGAGCTTGAGTTCTGCATGTGAGTCAAACGCTTATCTGAGTCCGTGACAAGTTGATGCTTTCAAAGCAGGGGTTTCCACATGTTTCCCATAGTAGAAACCTTTTTTTAGGCTGCTTGTCTGCCGTGCCTTCAGTTGATTTGTTTTAAATATCTTAAATGACATTTCTTACCACAGTTGAAATCATGCCTGCAAATGTGTAAATTGTCCAGTACAGGACTGACTCAGCTGTTGTTTCTGAACACTTGCGAGTGCACGTACAGCATACGCGCCTTCTGCACACGCTTACCATTAAGGCTGCAGTTACATGTTTGATCTAACGGGGTAATTGTGAGGACGAAAATTTCAAAGTTTCTGATGGTTCCTTTAAAAAAAAAATCAGGAAATTGTCTGAACATAGGGGATTTTGAAAATAGGTGTGTCTGAGCAATGTCGTTATCCCCTAAGAAACACATTTAGACTCAAAATAAAAACATGCAGAATTAAATTTCTTCAACTAACACATTGTATAGAAACACAAACAAGAGTGGATAAAAATGCAACTTTTAATTTTCAATCTATGACTTTACAAAACAGCAAACAGAAGTTGTTCACATTCATTCCTGATCTTATTGGATTTCTTGTAAAAAAAAAAAAAAAAAAAAGATTCTTTGAAATATATCTTTTTAATGAAAAGGGCAAACATTGCACTGCCAAAAGTATGAGAACCAAATGGCAAAGAGAATATTATTAAGCATTGGCAAGAAATCACATTTTGAAAAACTAGTCTAATTTTCTTTTAACGCGTTTCATTGCATTGCTCAGATATTGATATTTCAAAGCTGCTTCATCTAAATCACCAAAGACGACAGCAGATTTCTACCTTCTTTTGTAGGTCTGCCTCTTCTTCCTCCTTTACATTAACGTCTTCCTCTCATCCTTCCACCTCTTCCTCTCATCCTTCCACCTTTTCCTCTCATCCTTCCACCTTTTCTTCTTCCTCTCATCCTTCCACCTTTTCTACCTTTTTCTCTTCCTCTCATCCTTCCACCTTTTCCTCTTCCTCTCATCCTTCCACCTCTTCCTCTCATCCTTCCACCTTTTCTACCTTTTTCTCTTCCTCTCATCCTTCCACCTTTTCCTCTTCCTCTCATCCTTCCACCTTTTCTACTTACTCTCATCCTTCCACCTTTTCTACCTTTTCCTCTTCCTCTCATCCTTCCACCTTTTCCACCTTTTCCTCTTCCTCTCATCCTTCCACCTTTTCTACCTTTTCCTCTTCCTCTCATCCTTCCACCTTTTCCACCTTTTCCTCTTCCTCTCATCCTTCCACCTTTTCCTCTTCCTCTCATCCTTCCACCTTTTCCACCTTTTCCTCTTCCTCTCATCCTTCCACCTTTTCCTCTTCCTCTCATCCTTCCACCTTTTCCTCTTCCTCTCATCCTACCACCTTTTCCTCTTCCTCTCATCCTTCCACCTTTTCCACCTTTTCCTCTTCCTCTCATCCTTCCACCTTTTCCTCTTCCTCTCATCCTTCCACCTTTTCTACTTCCTCTCATCCTTCCACCTTTTCTACCTTTTCCTCTTCCTCTCATCCTTCCACCTTTTCCACCTTTTCCTCTTCCTCTCATCCTACCACCTTTTCCTCTTCCTCTCATCCTTCCACCTTTTCCACCTTTTCCTCTTCCTCTCATCCTACCACCTTTTCCTCTTCCTCTCATCCTTCCACCTTTTCCACCTTTTCCTCTTCCTCTCATCCTTCCACCTTTTCTACTTACTCTCATCCTTCCACCTTTTCCACCTTTTCCTCTTCCTCTCATCCTTCCACCTTTTCCTCTTCCTCTCATCCTTCCACCTTTTCTACTTACTCTCATCCTTCCACATTTTCCACCTTTTCCTCTTCCTCTCATCCTTCCACCTTTTCCTCTTCCTCTCATCCTACCACCTTTTCCTCTTCCTCTCATCCTTCCACCTTTTCTACCTTTTCCTCTTCCTCTCATCCTTCCACATTTTCCTCTTCCTCTCATCCTTCCACATTTTCCTCTTTTTCCTCTTTCCTCATTTTCCACCTCACCAGCTCTTTCTCGTTGACATCCCGTTCCCACCTCACCAGCTCTTTCTTGTTGACCTCCCGTTCCCACCTCACCAGCTCTTTCTCGTTGACCTCCCGTTCCCACCTCACCAGCTCTTTCTTTTTGACCTCCCGTTCCCACCTCACCAGCTCTTTCTTGTTGACCTCCCGTTCCCACCTCACCAGCTCTTTCTTGTTGACCTCCTGTTCCCACCTCACCAGCTCTTTCTTTTTGACCTCCCGTTCCCACCTCACCAGCTCTTTGTTTTGACCTCCCGTTCCCACCTCACCAGCTCTTTCGCGTTGACCTCCCGTTCCCACCTCACCACCTCTTTCTTGTTGACCTCCCGTTCCCACCTCACCAGCTCTTTCTTTTTGACCTCCCGTTCCCACCTCACCAGCTCTTTCTCGTTGACCTCCCGTTCCCACCTCACCAGCTCTTTCTCGTTGACCTCCCGTTCCCACCTCACCAGCTCTTTCTTGTTGACCTCCCGTTCCCACCTCACCAGCTCTTTCTTGTTGACCTCCCGTTCCCACCTCACCAGCTCTTTCTTGTTGACCTCCCGTTCCCACCTCACCAGCTCTTTCTTTTTGACCTCCTGTTCCCACCTCACCAGCTCTTTGTTGCTGACCTCCCGTTCCCACCTCACCAGCTCTTTCTTTTTGACCTCCTGTTCCCACCTCACCAGCTCTTTCTCGTTGACCTCCCGTTCCCACCTCACCAGCTCTTTCTCGTTGACCTCCCGTTCCCACCTCACCAGCTCTTTCTTTTTGACCTCCCGTTCCCACCTCACCAGCTCTTTCTTTTTGACCTCCCGTTCCCACCTCACCAGCTCTTTCTTTTTGACCTCCCGTTCCCACCTCACCAGCTCTTTCTTGTTGACCTCCCGTTCCCACCTCACCAGCTCTTTCTTGTTGACCTCCCGTTCCCACCTCACCAGCTCTTTGTCGTTGACCTCCCGTTCCCACCTCACCAGCTCTTTCTTGTTGACCTCCTGTTCCCACCTCACCAGCTCTTTCTCGTTGACCTCCCGTTCCCACCTCACCAGCTCTTTCTCGTTGACCTCCCGTTCCCACCTCACCAGCTCTTTCTCGTTGACATCCCGTTCCCACCTCACCAGCTCTTTCTTTTTGACCTCCTGTTCCCACCTCACCAGCTCTTTCTTGTTGACCTCCCGTTCCCACCTCACCAGCTCTTTCTTTTTGACCTCCCGTTCCCACCTCACCAGCTCTTTCTTTTTGACCTCCTGTTCCCACCTCACCAGCTCTTTCTTGTTGACCTCCCGTTCCCACCTCACCAGCTCTTTCTTGTTGACCTCCCGTTCCCACCTCACCAGCTCTTTCTTTTTGACCTCCCGTTCCCACCTCACCAGCTCTTTCTTTTTGACCTCCTGTTCCCACCTCACCAGCTCTTTCTCGTTGACCTCCCGTTCCCACCTCACCAGCTCTTTCTTTTTGACCTCCTGTTCCCACCTCACCAGCTCTTTGTTGTTGACCTCCCGTTCCCACCTCACCAGCTCTTTCTTTTTGACCTCCTGTTCCCACCTCACCAGCTCTTTCTTTTTGACCTCCTGTTCCCACCTCACCAGCTCTTTCTTGTTGACCTCCCGTTCCCACCTCACCAGCTCTTTCTCGTTGACCTCCTGTTCCCACCTCACCAGCTCTTTCTTGTTGACCTCCTGTTCCCACCTCACCAGCTCTTTGTTGTTGACCTCCCGTTCCCACCTCACCAGCTCTTTCTCGTTGACCTCCCGTTCCCACCTCACCAGCTCTTTCTTTTTGACCTCCCGTTCCCACCTCACCAGCTCTTTCTTTTTGACCTCCCGTTCCCACCTCACCAGCTCTTTCTTTTTGACCTCCCGTTCCCACCTCACCAGCTCTTTCTCGTTGACCTCCCGTTCCCACCTCACCAGCTCTTTCTTTTTGACCTCCTGTTCCCACCTCACCAGCTCTTTCTTTTTGACCTCCCGTTCCCACCTCACCAGCTCTTTCTTTTTGACCTCCTGTTCCCACCTCACCAGCTCTTTCTTTTTGACCTCCTGTTCCCACCTCACCAGCTCTTTCTTGTTGACCTCCCGTTCCCACCTCACCAGCTCTTTCTCGTTGACCTCCCGTTCCCACCTCACCAGCTCTTTCTTTTTGACCTCCCGTTCCCACCTCACCAGCTCTTTCTTTTTGACCTCCTGTTCCCACCTCACCAGCTCTTTCTTTTTGACCTCCTGTTCCCACCTCACCAGCTCTTTCTTGTTGACCTCCCGTTCCCCCCTCACCAGCTCTTTCTTTTTGACCTCCTGTTCCCACCTCACCAGCTCTTTCTTGTTGACCTCCCGTTCCCACCTCACCAGCTCTTTCTGGTTGACCTCCCGTTCCCACCTCACCAGCTCTTCCTCGTTGACCTCCCGTTCCCACCTCACCAGCTCTTTCTTGTTGACCTCCCGTTCCCACCTCACCAGCTCTTTCTTTTTGACCTCCTGTTCCCACCTCACCTGCTCTTTCTTGTTGACCTCCCGTTCCCACCCCACCAGCTCTTTCTTTTTGACCTCCCGTTCCCACCTCACCAGCTCTTTCTTGTTGACCTCCCGTTCCCACCTCACCAGCTATTTCTTTTTGACCTCCCGTTCCCACCTCACCAGCTCTTTCTTTTTGACCTCCCGTTCCCACCTCACCAGCTCTTTCTTTTTGCCCTCCTGTTCCCACCTCACCAGCTCTTTCTTGTTGACCTCCCGTTCCCACCTCACCAGCTATTTCTTTTTGACCTCCCGTTCCCACCTCACCAGCTCTTTCTTCTTGACCTCCCGTTCCCACCTCACCAGCTCTTTCTTTTTGACCTCCTGTTCCCACCTCACCAGCTCTTTCTTGTTGACCTCCTGTTCCCACCTCACCAGCTCTTTCTTGTTGACCTCCCGTTCCCACCTCACCAGCTCTTTCTCGTTGACCTCCCGTTCCCACCTCACCAGCTCTTTCTTTTTGACCTCCTGTTCCCACCTCACCAGCTCTTTCTTTTTGACCTCCCGTTCCCACCTCACCAGCTCTTTCTTTTTGACCTCCTGTTCCCACCTCACCAGCTCTTTCTCGTTGACCTCCCGTTCCCACCTCACCAGCTCTTTCTCGTTGACCTCCCGTTCCCACCTCGCCAGCTCTTTCTTTTTGACCTCCCGTTCCCACCTCACCAGCTCTTTCTCTTTGTCCTCCTGTTCCCACCTCACCAGCTCTTTCTCGTTGACCTCCCGTTCCCACCTCACCAGCTCTTTCTTTTTGCCCTCCCGTTCCCACCTCACCTGCTCTTTCTCGTTGACCTCCCGTTCCCACCTCACCAGCTCTTTCTCGTTGACCTCCCGTTCCCACCTCACCAGCTCTTTCTCTTTGACCTCCTGTTCCCACCTCACCAGCTCTTTCTTTTTGACCTCCTGTTCCCACCTCACCAGCTCTTTCTTGTTGACCTCCCGTTCCCACCTCACCAGCTCTTTGTCGTTGACCTCCCGTTCCCACCTCACCAGCTCTTTCTTTTTGACCTCCTGTTCCCACCTCACCAGCTCTTTCTCGTTGACCTCCTGTTCCCACCTCACCAGCTCTTTCTTTTTGACCTCCCGTTCCCACCTCACCAGCTGTTTGTTGTTGACCTCCCGTTCCCACCTCACCAGCTCTTTCTTGTTGACCTCCCGTTCCCACCTCACCAGCTCTTTCTTTTTGACCTCCCGTTCCCACCTCACCAGCTCTTTCTTGTTGACCTCCTGTTCCCACCTCACCAGCTCTTTCTTGTTGACCTCCTGTTCCCACCTCACCAGCTCTTTCTCGTTGACCTCCCGTTCCCACCTCACCAGCTCTTTCTCGTTGACATCCTGTTCCCACTTCACCAGTTCTTTCTTGCTTGCCAGCTTCCTTGGCAAAATTTTCTTGGTCTTCTGTTTCAGGGGACACCCCTTGGTCTTCACCTGCACCTTGGTCTGAGCCTAAGTCTGGGCCTGTATCAGTGCCTCCCAGAACATTTTTATCAGTGCCTACATTGGAAACTTCACCAGTGCCTTCACCTGCAATAGAACCCTCTTCATTTCCTGTGTGAGGGACTTTTTCATGACATTTACCAATACCTCTAGATCCATTCTCAGTGCCTATGTTGGTACCTTCATTAGAGCTTGTGCCAGTGGTTTCATCTGTATCTTCATTACTACCTTCATTAGAGCCTTTATCACTATCTACAGAAGATTCAGGCTGAGGTACATCTGCACCTGAATTTGGCTCTTTGTTTGATGTGACTGAATCTTCAACACATGATGATGAAACATCACCACCTGAGTTGCAGCTCACACACTGAAAAGAATCACTTGGTTCATAGCATCTAAATATGTTTGCAAGGCCAAAATTTAAAAGCTGCAGTTTAAAATGTCTAACTTTTTGAGTAGTGTCAGCATCAGGAATATCAGCTACTTTAGAAAATGCAAATGCATAACTGTGCCAGTTCTGAATAATAGGGTTAAACTTGCCAGCAATGTTTCCATTTGGATAGTCTTCAAAGTATATTATAAGGACTTTATCATTTATGTTTTTTTTTAACATTTTTATTTTCTCCAGAACATGTAACAGGGCATCTGACCGTGTTGCTGCAATCATTCCTTTTCCTTGATAGACCTGACCCTGTGAAACAGCTTCCTTTACTTTGTCTGGTGGGTCATCCTCAAGGATCTGCTTTAGATTATTCGGGTCTTGATTCTGTGGGATTCTCACAGCCCAGCTGACGGTGTCACCAAGTTGATACCTATCAAAGAGCAGCATTATTTTAACTGTCAATGTTCTAGTTCTTATTATGATATTAGACAGAAACTTTCAGTTATTTTCTGTACCAATGTAATTCTGTTTATGATTGTAGAGGGCTGGTGCCTATCTTCAGCATTCAGAGCGTGAGAGGTAGGATACACCCAAGAAAGGTTGCAAGTGTTTTATGTGGCCACAGAGACAAACAAGGATATATTCTCACACATCTAAGGTCAATCTAAAATCACTAGTAAACCTAGCATGCATGTTTTTGGACCATAGCAGGAAACTGGAGTACTAAAAAAAAATCCATGCTTGCATGTCAAGAGTATTCTCAAGAGTACTGCCTCTGGATTTATTACAAAAGTAGGGAAATTTGTGTTTGGTTGATCATGGTAACTGAGTGAAGTTATTTAAGTTGTTTAATATATCTGTATCAGGGGGTTACAGTTTTTTCACAGCATAAAAAACATATACTGAACACATAGACACAGACAAAACAACAGCGTTTGAGGACTTACTCATTCTTGATGGCTCCTATGATACTTGCAAGCCAATCCTGGTCTACACTGGCCAGAGATTTTTGTGCAGACAAGAAGGCCAAGACCAAAGCCATCCAACACAGGCTAGCCATCTATTTTAAAACAATGCAGCACATTGTGACAAATCACATCGATTTTTACTGTTTCAAAAATTGATTAGTTAAAAATTTAATGAAATGCATGATGTGCCTCGACATGTACAACTCACCTTCCTGCCTGTAGCCAGCTCAGTCCGCTGATTCTACAACCTTAAACAAATATTAAACATAGAAGGAACCTTATAAAATTCTCATAAAATAGCTTGGAAGAATGTTGCAATAAATGCCCATAGTAGCACTCAGAAATAAAGAATTTAGAATATATAGTCATACTTAGCTGATCAAATATGGGTGGGGGTTTTTTCATTCAGAAACTTAAGCATATCCGCTCTAGTTGTTCTGTTTTCAAAACCAGCTACACTGTCCTATGAAAAGGACTTTATATATAGTGGATTAATCACACTATACACGTGTCTGAGTACGTATTTTAGACACAAGTGAGATGATGAAATAGTATTTGTCATCTTCCTTGTATTTTAACATCTTCTGTCCTGACATTGTTGACAACCAAAATTGTGCGTTTAGGACTTTTACTGTGTCAGAGCAGATTTATTCAATAACAAATGAAGTTTAACCTGCTACTTATTTTTTATAGTTGATGTTATTTAAGTTTCTATAATGACATCCAGTTCTGGTAACAGAATGAACGGGCAGAGAGAGACAAATCTCATCTTCTTTTGAATAACATATCTCAACCAAGTTGAAACATGAAGTTAAGTTTGTTAGGACATAAAAACTCTTCCATAGATTTCTGAAAATTTGCATGACCCTATACATCTTATCTATAGTAATTTTTGGGTAAGTTACATGGAAAAAAGACGATAAGAATGTATTAATAAACTAGTTTTAATGCTTTTTCAATGCATTAATTCATATCTTAGATTATCTTTTTTACCCCTTTTAATTAATTAATTTATTTGTTTTTGATTTATATACAACTGTAAAAACATGCTTAAAAGGTTAAACGACAACAACAACAAAAATCAATATTCAGAGTTTGCTATTGTTTATACTGTAAGAAGAAAACTTGTTGCAACATAACTAGAAGTACAAACACCATTTCCAGAACAGTTGTGAAGTTTTCTTCTACCCTGGAACTTCTGAGTGTGATATTGCTGAGTCACAGAGATAAGGATATTGAGTCAATAGTATTTCTTCACATCCCTGTTCTTCTCTGATCAATTTGATAACTTCAGTGTTACCAACTACTTTCATAGCATCTGTGGGAAAATGTCATTTCAATTGATGAATATCAGAGAATCCTGTATAACTACATTTAAAATGTCTATTTGTGTTTTTTCAAGTCTCACAAGAGAATAAAACAGATGGCTTAAATTTGACTTCCTCTTATAAAAAGGGAGCAGGTAGACTCAAGATACAGTCTGAGGTCCTAGAATAAAAATAAAGATTTGATTTGATTCGATAGGCCTTTATTGTCCCACGGGGGGAAATTACATTTACAATTAAATGGAGATACAGAGGACTGCTTGACCTTCACTCTCCCGGCTGCCAGGCCCTTTAGGCTGGCGCACACTGCTCAGGTCAGCCAGGGTCACATAGGAGAATACATACATATACATAAGCACACATAAACCTCTGTGTTAGAAAAAAAACTGATGAATTAGACTACATGAGGTCAGGAGGAGGGAAAAAAAACTTTTAATAGAAAGTAAAAAGTGTGGAATATAAATATCAATAATATTTTTAAATAATTATTTTTTTTAATCTTAGTTTCACTTCATCAATTAGTGAAACATGAAGATAAATCACAAACATTTAAATTACAAAATTTGAGGCAATAAAGCAGGAATGGGGACAAGTGACATTTTATAGTTGAATTTACTTTTTAAAGATACTATACGTGCAACATGTTTACCATGACCAAGCTGTTTCTGTGGGTCCTGAGCTGAGTGAAGTGTGAAATGCTTTGTTATCAGCCAATGAAAAGCCACACACTTGTAGTTGAAGAATAAAGAAATATGCTCAGCATCTAAAATCATTTCTGTCATGTTGGAAATTTTGAAACATATATTGATGTAGGGAAGCATGGCGAGCAATAAGTTTGCTAATCAAAATAGCAAACCTAGAAAACAGTTTACCAGCAAAGCCCATCAGATCTGGTCATCTCACCCTTTGTGTCTAAAGTCACAGATATAAGAGTCTCCAACTATCACAAGCTAAAAAACCTCCTACCACGAGTTATTTAGTTATTTGGCTGCATGTTCCAGGCCAAAGACAATTTTATATAAACTACAGAAATAACTCTTATTGTCATGCTAACAGAAAGTTGTTTTATTGCTTATGTTGAAAAATAAATCATTGATATTCAAGATAATTATCTAAATACAGTGGTCGGTTATATGCACAACGCTTATATGCACAAAACTGCTGGTATGTTCCTTTGTCATAGAGAATCCACACACTTATATGCACAAAACATTTGGAGTATCATACCTGCATCTCACTAAATCCCGCTGTTTGTCACTAGTCACATGACTGTACACCTCCGCTGGTGTTTTCACACAGACTCTCGCTCTCAGGTGTGTGGAACTAGACTGCTCTGGCGTTTACACACGCGTGTCTGGTGCGTCTGCTTGAAGCTGTCAGGCAGTTGCCAAAAAATAATCACCGACTTCTTCAGTGTGAAATAGTGTCACATGTAACATTTGTTCTAGTTTTTATTGCACAATCATGGGTTATTAATATCTGATATAGAAAACTGTTCTGTTTCTAACTGTAACTTAATCTGTGTCGTTACCGTTGCGTCCTTGTGCGCATATCTGGCATCTGTTTACTTATAGTGTCGTAGTAGATCCGCTCTACGACTATAACTCCCTCTGTTTGAGAGTTTTATTCTCCTAATACATTGTAATTGCATGATTACACCATTTCCAATTATCTGTTATCAATACTGAACACTGCTACCCGTGTTTACAGTCCAAATAACCACCGACGGATACATGCACCCAATGCTTATATGCACAAAACTGCTGGACACTGAGGTCGTGCATATAACCATCATCCACTGTATTTGAACACCACTGTGATAGACCATGTTTACCAAAACATCAGGAAGTATTTTAATGTTTTACTGTTTGAGTATAGAGATTGTTGGTCTTGACATCGTTATGGTAGATGAAATCTTTGCTGAATTGTAAAAGTTCTCTGAGTTCCATTGTTACTGAAGCAGTAGAGAGTCTGATAAACATTTTTATTGTTTCAGATTCACTCACATCACATAACACTGATAAAACAGCATTGCAGGACACTGTGTCATTGTGGTTTGCTTGATTAAGATCTTGCACGCATTTTGTAAATAATGAAGGATATGCATGTCATTGACTTCCACTGTTAATGATTTCAGGGTAGTGGCAACAGTAAACAACTGTCATCTTTACTGGAGAAGTTAAAAAGGGAAGTGTAATAAATGCATGAAATGTGAAATAGTCAATTTACAAAATACATCAATTTTTCAAGCAAACAAACCTCCCCTCAAAAAACTGCATTTCATATTTGTGTAGAAAAGCATTTAAAGAGGCTATTCCATTAAAAACGTTTTTTCTTAGGTTGATTAAAAATATAAAACTAGATATGAGAATGTTGTGATGTAGTTAGATGTTAATAGACAATGTATCAAACAGATCACAGTTGTGCAAATTTGCATAAAATGTCTTGATTTATATTTAGTTAAAGCAGCAGCCTCCAGGTGATGACTTAGAAGCAACTCTGAGAGAATTAAGGAACCATTAACGTCACAGCATAGGTTTTTATTACAAATCAATTAAATCTCGGTTTGAACAATTAATGTTTAGTAGTTTATGAACTTCTGCTAATTAAAGATAGTCTAAATGGTAAAAAAAATCTGTGGAATTGCCCTTTAGCAAAACCAGATGACGTCTTAAACTTCAACTCCCATAATGCCACGTAGCACCAGCTTTCACGTGAGAGTCCTCCCCGCGTCACGTGACCCGGCCGACTACAAGCAAACATGGCAGACGTAGAGACGAAGAAATCTTTAAGTGGTTTGTTGAATGGAATTGCCCAAATGGTATATTATAAAAAGAGTGAAATTACAGAGGAGTTGCTAAAAGATGAACTTTATCCAGAACTGTCACAAGAGGAGTTCAAAGCCTTGTACGAAAAAATGAAAGGTCTCCTGAAGGTAAAAACCACATTCTGGTAGTTTTCTTTGTTATTGCTTGCACAAAAACAGCGAAAAATACGATGTTATAGTATTAACTGAAAGTCCAAAAGTACTTTTTTAAAACTAAAGTGGTGTGCTCTGTTTAACGTTTTTAATATCCGAGGTTCATGCTAGTTCCTGCTAATGTTGTCATAAAGTCATATATTGTTGTAATTGAAGTTAGAACTAAACCATGTTCTTTATGAGGTAATATTACACAATAAAACTCACCAGCAATCCGTGTGTAGGCCCTAACTAGCAATTTGTGAAAAATCATCTGTTTTCAATACAATTAACAAGTTACAACTTAAAGATTTCACAAATGCAAAGTCTAAACTTGCAGTTTGGGTTATTTTTATGAGTACAACAATCAGTCAGATTGTCAGAACACATTTATCATGTAAGAATGCGATTTAACCGTCACAGGCTTAATAATGGAGCTCAGATACCAGTCCTCAACTTTAGAATCAGCGCCAAAATCCGAATCAGATTTATTAGTCCAGGTATGTTACACACAAGGAATCTGAGTCCAGTTCAAAGACAGACTCATGTAAAGGTAAATAGAGATAGAAGACAGGCATTAAACAGCATCGTCCACCAGAAATATCTGATTGGTGTTTGAAGCTGTTTATACAGATACAATCTAATTATTTCCATGAGAAAAGAAGTTTTTTCTTCATTAAGATGTTAAACATGTTTGTTCAACATGGTGACGGTCTGGAGGGAGAAACTGGTCTTTTGGTGTACAGTGATCTGTAACTCCATCTGGAGGTGAGTAAAGGTGAGATCCTGGATGAGAAGGTCCCTGCTGATGCTGCCTGCCCTTTTCCTCCCTCTGGAGGAGTCCGGGTCCTGGATTGAGGAGTACAGGTCCTGGATGGAGGAGTCTGGGTCCTGGATGGAGGAGTACGGGTCCTGGATGGAGGAGTCCAGGTCCTGGATGGAGGAGTCCGGGTCCTGGATGGAGGAGTAAAAGGTCCTGGATGGAGGAGTACAGGTCCTGGATGGAGGAGTACGGGTCCTGGATGGAGGAGTACAGGTCCTGAATGGAGGAGTACGGGTCCTGGATGGAGGAATACAGGTCCTGGATGGAGGAATACAGGTCCTGGATGGAGGAGTCCGGGTCCTGGATGGAGGAGTACGGGTCCTGGATGGAGGAGTACGGGTCCTGGATGGAGGAGCGGTCCTGGATGGAGGAGTCCGGGTCCTGGATTGAGGTGTACGGGTCCTGGATTGAGGTGTACGGGTCCTGGATTGAGGTGTACGGGTCCTGGATGGAGGAGTCTGGGTCCTGGATGGAGGAGTCCGGGTCCTGGATTGAGGTGTACGGGTCCTGGATTGAGGTGTACGGGTCCTGGATTGAGGTGTACGGGTCCTGGATGGAGGAGTCTGGGTCCTGGATGGAGGAGTACGGGTCCTGGATGGAGGAGTACGGGTCCTGGATGGAGGAGTCTGGGTCCTGGATGGAGGAGTCCGGGTCCTGGATTGAGGTGTACGGGTCCTGGATTGAGGTGTACGGGTCCTGGATTGAGGTGTACGGGTCCTGGATGGAGGAGTACAGGTCCTGGATGGAGGAGTCCGGGTCCTGGATGGAGGAGTAAAAGGTCCTGGATGGAGGAGTACAGGTCCTGGATGGAGGAGTACAGGTCCTGGATGGAGGAGTCTGGGTCCTGGATGGAGGTGTACGGGTCCTGGATTGAGGTGTACGGGTCCTGGATTGAGGTGTACGGGTCCTGGATGGAGGAGTCCGGGTCCTGGATTGAGGTGTACGGGTCCTGGATGGAGGAGTCTGGGTCCTGGATGGAGGAGTCCGGGTCCTGGATTGAGGTGTACGGGTCCTGGATTGAGGTGTACGGGTCCTGGATTGAGGTGTACGGGTCCTGGATGGAGGAGTCCGGGTCCTGGATGGAGGAGTCCGGGTCCTGGATGGAGGAGTCCGGGTCCTGGATGGAGGTGTACGGGTCCTGGATGGAGGAGTCTGGGTCATGGATGGAGGAGTCCGGGTCCTGGATTGAGGTGTACGGGTCCTGGATTGAGGTGTACGGGTCCTGGATTGAGGTGTACGGGTCCTGGATGGAGGAGTCTGGGTCCTGGATGGAGGAGTCCGGGTCCTGGATTGAGGTGTACGGGTCCTGGATTGAGGTGTACGGGTCCTGGATTGAGGTGTACGGGTCCTGGATGGAGGAGTCTGGGTCCTGGATGGAGGAGTCCGGGTCCTGGATTGAGGTGTACGGGTCCTGGATGGAGGTGTACGGGTCCTGGATGGAGGAGTCTGGGTCCTGGATGGAGGTGTACGGGTCCTGGATTGAGGTGTACGGGTCCTGGATTGAGGTGTACGGGTCCTGGATGGAGGAGTCTGGGTCCTGGATTGAGGTGTACGGGTCCTGGATTGAGGTGTACGGGTCCTGGATGGAGGTGTACGGGTCCTGGATGGAGGAGTCTGGGTCCTGGATGGAGGAGTCCGGGTCCTGGATGGAGGAGTCCGGGTCCTGGATTGAGGTGTACGGGTCCTGGATTGAGGTGTACGGGTCCTGGATGGAGGTGTACGGGTCCTGGATGGAGGAGTCTGGGTCCTGGGTGGAGGAGTCCGGGTCCTGGATGGAGGAGTACAGGTCCTGGATGGAGGAGTCTGGGTCCTGGATGGAGGAGTACGGGTCCTGGATGGAGGAGTCCGGGTCCTGGATGGAGGAGTAAAAGGTCCTGGATGGAGGAGTACAGGTCCTGGATGGAGGAGTACAGGTCCTGGATGGAGGAGTCTGGGTCCTGGATGGAGGAATACAGGTCCTGGATGGAGGAATACAGGTCCTGGATGGAGGAGTCCGGGTCCTGGATGGAGGAGTCCGGGTCCTGGATGGAGGAGTCTGGGTCCTGGATTGAGGTGTACGGGTCCTGGATTGAGGTGTACGGGTCCTGGATTGAGGTGTACGGGTCCTGGATGGAGGTGTCTGGGTCCTGGATGGAGGAGTCCGGGTCCTGGATGGAGGAGTCCGGGTCCTGGATGGAGGAGTCTGGGTCCTGGATTGAGGTGTACGGGTCCTGGATTGAGGTGTACGGGTCCTGGATTGAGGTGTACGGGTCCTGGATGGAGGAGTCCGGGTCCTGGATGGAGGAGTAAAAGGTCCTGGATGGAGGAGTACAGGTCCTGGATGGAGGAGTACAGGTCGTGGATGGAGGAGTCTGGGTCCTGGATGGAGGAGTACGGGTCCTGGATGGAGGAGTCCAGGTCCTGGATGGAGGAGTCCAGGTCCTGGATGGAGGAGGAAAAGGTCCTGGATGGAGGAGTACAGGTCCTGGATGGAGGAGTACAGGTCCTGGATGGAGGAGCCGGGTCCTGGATGGAGGTGTCCGGGTCCTGGATTGAGGTGTACGGGTCCTGGATTGAGGTGTACGGGTCCTGGATTGAGGTGTACGGGTCCTGGATGGAGGAGTCTGGGTCCTGGATTGAGGTGTACGGGTCCTGGATGGAGGAGTCCAGGTCCTGGATGGAGGAGTCAGGGGCCTGGATGGAGGAGTACAGGTCCTGGATGGAGGAGTACAGGTCCTGGATGGAGGAGTCTGGGTCCTGGATGGAGGAGTACAGGTCCTGGATGGAGGAATACAGGTCCTGGATGGAGGAGTCCGGGTCCTGGATGGAGGAGTCCGGGTCCTGGATTGAGGTGTACGGGTCCTGGATTGAGGTGTACGGGTCCTGGATTGAGGTGTACGGGTCCTGGATGGAGGAGTCTGGGTCCTGGATTGAGGTGTACGGGTCCTGGATGGAGGAGTCTGGGTCCTGGATGGAGGAGTCCGGGTCCTGGATTGAGGTGTACGGGTCCTGGATTGAGGTGTACGGGTCCTGGATTGAGGTGTACGGGTCCTGGATGGAGGAGTCTGGGTCCTGGATGGAGGAGTCCGGGTCCTGGATTGAGGTGTACGGGTCCTGGATTGAGGTGTACGGGTCCTGGATGGAGGTGTCCGGGTCCTGGATTGAGGTGTACGGGTCCTGGATTGAGGTGTACGGGTCCTGGATGGAGGAGTCTGGGTCCTGGATGGAGGAGTCCGGGTCCTGGATTGAGGTGTACGGGTCCTGGATTGAGGTGTACGGGTCCTGGATTGAGGTGTACAGGTCCTGGATGGAGGGCAGATTAGCACCAGTGATCCTCTCTGCAGACCTTGTATTTCTCTGCAGTCTGTTTCTCTCTAGTTTGATTGCTGAACCAAACCAGACCCTGATGGACTGACAGAGACTTGATAACAGCTCTGTAGAAGTTCACCAGCAGCTCTTGTAGCAGGTTAAACCTCTTGAGCTGCTTCAGGAAGTCCAGCGTCTGCTGGACCTTTTTAATGACTGTGTCTTTGTTGGCTGTCCAGTTCAAGTCCTGGGTGATGGTGGTCCCCAGAAACCTGAATGTGTCCATCATAGTTACAGGTGTGTTGTGTGATAATGGAGGACAGGGGTGGAGGCTACTCCTGAAGTCCACTGTTATCTCAACAGTTTTTAGAGTGTTGAGCTCTAGATGGTTCTGACTGCACTAGATGACCAGCTGGTCCACTTCCTGTCTGTAAATAGACTCGTCTCCGTCCCTGATGAGGCCAGTGACTGTCGTGTCAGCCGCAAACTCCAGGAGTTTAACAGATGGATCACTGGAGGAGCAGTTGTTAGTGTAGAAGGAGAATAGCAGGAGGGACAGGACACATCCCCTGGGGGGACAGGACACATCCCTGGGGGACACCAGTGCTGATGGTCCAGTTGTTGGATGTTATTTTTCCCAGCTTGTTCTGTCTGTCAGGAAGTTTGTGATCCCCTGACAGGTGGAAGCTGAGACAGTTTGGACTGGAGGACTTCTTGGAGGATAGTGTTAAATGTTGAGCTGAAGTCCATGAACATCAACATGTCTGTAATCATTTGGTCCATGGATGGAGGAACTTTTGGGGACTGAGATGATGATGGAGCTTTTTAAGGCAGGATGGGACTTTGCAAAGCTCCAGTGAGGTGTTGAAGATATTTGTGAAGATTGAGACCACCTGTTCAGTACAGACCTTTAGGCAGGAAGGAGACACACAGTCTGGACCTGGAGCTTTCCTCACCTTTTGTCTCCTGAAGAACTGAAACACCTCGTCCTCATACATCTTCAGAGCTGTTGAACAATGAGTGATGTCCATACTGGGTGATGTTTTTCAGGTCTTGTAACACTGAGGACCAAACAGTGGAACAGAATCAGGTTATGTTTAACAGTTACCCCATAAGTTAACGCCATCATTGTACTGTAATGTTCCAGTTTCTACAGCAGAGGGCAGCAGTAACAAGATACACAGAGTTCAAAATAAAGTTTAGCTTGTTTTAATCCATTAAAGGACTGAAACTTTTATTTTTATTAAACAAGTTTTTTTGGCAGCAATAGAATGAAGTCAAGTTTAGTTTTTGTTTTGATGAGTTTTGGTTTTAACATTGAAGAAAATAATAATCTATTAAATATAATTAAATCAATATTTTTTGAATATTCTAACTTGTCTTTGCTTTAATCAGCACTCTGTTTTGTGCAATAATGTTGTTTTAAACAATAACCACATACATCCACCCACTGATGAGTCATAGCTGTATGATCTCCATATCAGACCAAAAGTTGGTCCGTTTTTAATCACAAATTTGTACATCGGTTTATGATGCGAATCCAATACCAGAAAACCTTTAGATGTGAAATGGGTGGAACAGCATATGGTCAATAAACTAAAGTAATTGGATTTATTATGAATACGGTTTCAATGTAAAAGTTTTTTTTTTACTTTCTCTCTGGGTCTTTATACAATGATATAAGATGCTTTTAAAACTCTAACTGGTAAAATACCTGAATGAATTGTGAGCTGGAAACAACAATGAACAGTAGAAGCAGATTTCCAGCTGATTGGCACCACCTGATACTCCTCTTCTTGCTCTTGTCCTTGTCTCTTAGTCCATTGCCACAGCAGACATGGACCACGGCCAGTTGGAGGCCTTCCTCACAGCTCAGACCAAGAAGCAGGGTGGTGGTGGTGTGACCGCCGAACAGGCTGCTGCGCTCTCTCGCTTTTGGAAAAGCCAGCGAGTCCGGGTGAGGGAGAGCTTGCTGGCTCAGAGCAAGTGGGAGCCCACTCTAAGAGGTCTGTCCTGGAGGGTGGACCTCCAGGCTGCAAACAGCCAGGGGAACTTGGACCACAATGTCCCAGTAACCCTGATGGAGCTGGAGCTTGGCAGAGCTGGACAGGTGAGAGTTACAATCTGTGCTCTCTCCAACTCTAAGCCAGTTTTATGAAAGAATGATCTGAAATAAAAAAAAAAAAAAAGGAAACATACACCGAGATCTAAATTGTGTGCCATATAAATTAAAAACATCACTCTTTGTTTTTACTTCATTTTCCCCTGAACTGTCTGCTGTCACAGTTGTTTAATCATTTTAAATTAACCCTGCTTTAAGGTCGGGAAAGAAGAGCAACCAAATGTGTTGGTACCTCACAACAGATTGAAAGGTTTTTATTGTAATACTACCTGTACTTTTACATGAATTAGTTATGTTTCAGATTCCAGGGGTTCATAACAACAGACTAACTAAACCTGACTAGGAACAGTAAAATATGAAAATAGAAGAACAAGGCGTTGTCCAAATGAAAGATGCTTGTAAGACTCGAGGTGATGTGGTTAATGTTCAGCAGCATCACAGCCATTAAAACCAAGCTGGACTGAAAGCTCAGTGGCATGAGGAAATAAGAAAGCTGTTTTTTTGTTTTTTAACTCATTTACCGCCATTGACGAATAATTGCGTCTTTTGATGGGAGGGGTGAGACAACAACCGCGCGCACCATGAGAGTAAATATCACACCTCTAATGGACGTACAAGTTGTTCTTACCTGTGTGCGGTGGTGAAACTTCATGTGATCATGATGATAATGAAACATAGGGTGCAAAGCAGAAAAACTTGTGCAGCTCACACTTCATCAAAGTCTGTGTCGCAGACATTTGGAGTGACTTTGGGGGACTCTACGCACCAGGTCGGTCTGATCGCTGTGTGTTGCATAACATTCAACAACATCACAGAGTGGAGAGTTTTTGCTCCTTCTGCTCATATTTGAAGCGCCAATGGCTCGAATTTCATTTTCCGTTTGCGCCTTTCTTGCACCCGCAAGAGAATAGTGGCGTCAAACTCCTCGTTTGAATATTGCTTTTTTGCACAATCAGTCTTAGCAGATCACCCGCAAATTAGGAACCCGCCCTTGGTGCAAAACTTTTGCGGCGCACGCAATTTTGCGCCCTTTACTTGTAATTTTGATAAATCAGGCCCTGAATGTGTACAGGATTGTTACAGTATTGGTTTGTAAACACAAGAATATTAAAATACAAGTTTTATTTTTGTTGTTCCTGTTTGACAGATTTTATCTTTGAGAGAGGAAATTTCTCAATTTAAAAATATGATGTAACCAAATATCTGTGTTTGTGGGAGTGTGTTACTAGTTTCAAGCGTTACTTCCTCTGCAATTTTTCTCTGAGATGTTTAGATGTATTTTCCAGCCAGTGTGCAGCTTGTAGGTCTTCCTGGTTAAATATGGGATTGCTATTGATTTATTTAATGTTGTGGTAATCCTTTACTAATGAAAGAATCCTAAATCCATGCTGCAGTGGTTGTAAATAATGTAAGATCGGGATCTTGTTGAGTTTTGTTATGACTGGGGTGGAAATCTATTTTTAAAAAACATGATTACAGATTGTTTGGTTTGTAAAATACGTACAATAAATAGACTCTGAACTCATAAGTCCTTATCAGGTAACACTGTGTTCAAAGAGAATGAGTGTGTGTGTGTGTGTGTGTGTGTGTGTGTGTGTGTGTGTGTGTGTGTGTGTGTGCGTGTGTATCTTGATGTTTATTATGTCCACTGGGAGTTTTATCCTGATTGTAAAATAACACATGGAGGTTTGTGTCGATGTGGTGTCAAACCCATAGGTTTTTGTTTTTTAGAGCTTGAATATTCAGGGTAAACACCTGGTTTTAGGTTGCGGAAGATATTTATTTGTGATTGTTATTGTTATTATAAAATATCAGTGTGTAGTCTTGTTATGTCTCCAGTTTTGGTTTTTATTTTAAAGGTCCTATATCATGCAAAATCACTTTTTGAAACTTTTAACCATGTTGTGATGTTATTTCCTTATTTAAACCCCCCCACAAGGGGTTAAGGGCTTAATACACATATTTTTCTGTAATCCTCCTGCATCCTGTGCTATGAGCAGCTGCTCCTCTCGCTCTTGGAAAATGACTGACTGTAACATAGTTATGTAACAATGTTACACCAGGACCTGCCCGGCATGTCTGTGCTGCCCCTGCAGATTAAACACACACACCCCGAGCTGCAAGAGTCTGAAGGGAGACATTAAAGAGGCCATTTCACACAAATTTCATGACTTTGTGGTTATTTCTGAAGTATTAAGGCAGTACTAAAAAACTTTAAAAACTAGAAGCTACAGTTATGAAACTTGTCTAAGTGGATACTCACCACAAACATGTTCATCTTCATATTAGACACTCTGGACGTCTCTGGTCTCCTATATTACACTTAATAACTTCAGTAATTCGGGTCACAGCAGTAAGTGGTGTTCTGATGATTTATGCTGCCCTGATGAAAAATGCTGTCATAGTACGAATTGACAACTTATTTAATAACGAGATGCGATTAGAAGTTTATACAGTATTCTTGTTTATGGTGAGTGTGTCCTGTTAATTATTTAAACATATTTTTATGATCCTTCTCTGATATTTTCTATTTGAAAGTTCTCTGGGTCTTTATCAGCCATTGTTGGGTCCTTCTCCTCTGGGTGTGTCCAAACATTTACCTGTTGCTCTGACAATGTAAAGAAAGTAAAAATACAGTGGTCGATGCTTAAATTCTGGGCACGTTCCAGCGTCATAGAGAATCCATACGCTTATATGCACAGCTCTGACGGTTATATGCACAAAACATTTGGAGTATCATACATGCATCTCTCTAAATCTCGCTGTTTCTCACTAGTTACTTAACTGTAAACCTCCACTAGTGTTCTCACACATACTCTCGCTGTTTGGTGTGTGGAACTAGACTACTCTGGTCTTTACGCACACGTGTCTGGCGCGTCTGCCTGAAGCTGTCGAAAGACAGTCGCCAACAAATAATCACAGACTTCTTCAGTGTGAAATAGTGTCACATGTAACATTTGTTCTAGTTTTTAGTGCCCGGTCATGAGTTATTAATATCCGATAAAGAAAATTGTTTTGTTCTGTTACTAACTGTAACTTAATCTGTGTCGTTACCGTCGTGTCCATGTGCGCATATCTGGCATCTGTTTACTTATAGTGTCATAGTAGATCCGCTCTACGAGTATAACTCGGTCTGTTTGAGAGTTTTATTCTCCTAATACATTGTAATTGCATGATTACACCATTTCCAATTATCTGTTATTAATACTGTACACTGCTACCCGTGTTTACAGTCCAAATAACCACCGACGGATAAATGCACCCAACGCTTATATGCACAAATTTGCCGGGCACCGAGGTTGTGCATATAACCATCATCCACTGTAACATCATATTTAGTGTTCCTGTCCTGGGCAAATTTATTTGATAGGTATAATGTATTTATGGAAAAATCTAGAAACCAAATAAACAATAAATCTGTTTATTGAAGTCAAGACTGTGGAAAGGAACATGTGTAGAAGGAACCGTAACACATCTCAACAGGAAGAATATTTCTACAGACCACTGGTTCTTGCAATGGCTGTCTGAGACACGGCTGAAAAAAAGTTATTTAGTACTGCTTTAACCTGTAATATGGAACTTTTTATGTCTAAAAAACGTTACAAAACAGTGATTTTCAGACCTTTCAATCTGTCTGCGTGAAAATTCGTCCGACTTCGGGCTTCAACTCATTAATATTCATTATGCGAATTTGCTGGACTCGGATTGGCTAACAAACTAGCCTATCAGAGCAAGGTATACTGTTTCCTGCTCTGCTGTGTATGGCAACAAAACACGTAGTCTCTTCCAGTTTGATACGTGTTTATGCTACAGCTTTTAGCCAGCAGCATGCTAGGCGTGGTTTCAACTGCAGGAGCTGCCAAATACTAACGAGCAAAGGAGTTGTGATGAAACAGATACAGGCCGTTTGAACTCAGGAGAACTCTGGTTTTATCGCCACCTGCGTAGTTTGAAAGATAAAAACTGAAGGAGAGGGTTTTGTGCTAAAATGTTTCATATTACAGGTTAATACTGTGGAAATAACCACAAAGTCATTGAATTTGTGTGAAATGGCATCTTTAAGACCTAGCCACACATTGATATCTCTAACATTCTGCTTTTTTTCTGCTTATCCATAGTTGGGTCATGGGGGCAATAAGTTCAGGAGAGAAACCCAGACATCCCTCATCACTGAGGATTTGTCGGTTGATCTCCTGCTCCATTCAACTGTCACTTCTGAACGTGATGCCCAGATACTTTAACTCTTCCACTTGAGGCAAAGACTCACTGCCAACATGACGAGAGCATTTTCATTTTTCTGGCTGACATCTATTACCTCAGTTTTTGAGGAGCTGACCCTCATACCGGCTGCTTGGCACTTGGTTTCAAACCATCCCCGTGCACACTGAAGGTCATGGCTTGAAGACGCCAACAGGAGGTTCCCAAATCAGACATCCTCCTTGCCACAGCTACACCTTGTGATCCTGTTCATAGGGTTAGGGCACTCACCTAAAGGATTATCGGAACACCATACCAATAAGGTGTTTTACCCCCCTTTCGCCGTCAGAACTGCCTTAATTCTACGTGGCATTGATTCAACAAGGTGCTGAAAGCATTCTTTAGAAATGTTGGTCCATATTGATAGGATAGCATCTTACAGTTGATGGAGATTTGTAGGATGCACATCCAGGGCACGAAGCTCCCGTTCCACCACATCCCAAAGATGCTCTATTGGGTTGAGATCTGGTGACTGTGGGGGCCGTTGTAGTACAGTGAACTCATTGTCATGTTCAAGAAACCAATTTGAAATGATTGGAGCTTTATGACATGGTGCATTATTCTGCTGGAAGTAGCCATCAGAGGATGGTACATGGTGGTCATGAAGGGATGGACATGGTCAGAAACAATACTCAGGTAGCCCGTGGTATTTGAACGATGCCCAAGTGGCACTAAGGGGCCTAAAGTGTGCCAAGAAAACATCCCCCACACCATTACACCACCAGCCTGCACAGTGATAACAAGGCATGATGGATCCATGTTCTCATTCTGTTTAAGCCAAATTCTGACTCCATTTGAATGTCTCAACAGAAATCAAGACTCATCAGACCAGGCAACATTTTTCCAGTCTTTAACTGTCCAATTTTGGTGAGCTCGTGCAAATTGTAGCCTCTTTTTACTATTTGTAGTGGAGATGAGTGGTACCCGGTGGGATCTTCTGCTGTTGTAGCTCATCCACCTCAAGGTTGTGGCTTCACAAATGCTTCGCTGCATTCCTCAAAGTTGTTCTTCTATCAGCTTGAATCAGTCGGTCCATTCTCCTCTGACCTCTAGCATCAACAAGGCATTTTCACCCACAGGACTGCCGCATACTGGATGTTTTTCCCTTTTCACACCTTTCTTTGTAAACCCTAGAAATGGTTCTGCGTGAAAATCCCAGTAACTGAGCAGATTGTAAAATACTCAAAGCGGCCCGTCTGGCACCAACAACCATGCCACACTCAAAATAGCTTAAATTACCTTTCTTTCCCATTCTGACATTCAGTTTGGAGTTCAGGGGATTGTCTTGATCAGGACCACACCCCTAAATGCGTTCAAGCAACTGCCATGTGATTGGTTGATTAGATAATTAGATAACAAGTGTTCCTAATAATCCTTTAGGTGAGTGTATTGTGTTGAGTTCAGAATGGTATTTTAATTCAGTGGAGCTTGAAGAAAACCCCTCTGTACATGCAGCTACAGTTCTTTTACTCAAACAGTCACTGTGACTATAAAAAGTTTAGTTTGGAAGCTCGTAGTCTCAAGACACCTTTGATGCACTTTTCTGTATTTGGATGAAACCTTTGTTGGCGGTAGTCCACAACTGATAGTTTGGTCGTGTGTTGAGATCAGAATTACTGTTGGCTGCACCACTGATCCTGGAGCAGATCAGTAAATCTGTACTCCCCAGCCCAGAATGGTACCAGTATAGGACAGGTTTTCTATGTCCCTACACCCATTTTAGGAACCTATTTTAAAGTCTATCTTCACATCTAACTACAGAGAAAGTATAAATGGGATTTATTTAAGACCTGATTGGTGATGCTTGTTGGATGGATTTGAGGATATCTGAAAGTACACATCTTAGTTTCTGCCACAGTTTAGAATTTACACAGACGTAGAAAGGAAACCATCTAAAGGGCAGCAGTTCCAACAGGCTTTTAATGACAGTTCCAAGTAGAACCATATGACTGTTAGTATGTTCTCTAAGGTATCCTCTCTTTCTGGGTGTTATACATATGACTAAAGTTTGTGTGGTTTTATGGGCACTTGTTTTAGATTCTCTAGTACATTGTCTGACTCTGTAAACCAGCTGTCGTCACACAGTGACAGACTTGACTTTTAAACTCTGTGCATGAAGTTACAGCATGAGCTCATTTATAACAAACTGTCTACATGTATATGACACAACACCAGCTTCTCTACAATCAGACCTGATAAACTGTCCCACAGCTCCCTAAAAAAGGACATTAAAGGTACAGTATGTATGAATGTTACAGTGAAATACTCACACAACAGTCCAAAGTCCCGATGTTGAAAATAAGGTTACATCGTAACAGATTTCAATCTCAGCTGGCTGGGTGGTCGCTAGTTTCTGCCATTTTAAAAAAGCTAGCCCGGGATGGAATCCTTATTTACACGTCCAGACGTCCTGGTTCCATAACGAATCACAATGAGCAGCAGCAAAAAGTAAAAGAAGCAGCTCTGACGTAGCTTGTAGTAAACCTAAGAAACCACAACATCCTTCCCAAAAACAGAACAAATACAAGAGAAACTAAACAAGGATCAACATCAGAACTGGCAACCCTGCAGAAAAATCAGGGAGGGGAGGGGTTTTTCTACATGAGTGATTTGACTACAAGGTGTAATTATTACATATTGCACCTTTAATAACATGTTTTATGTAATAAAATCTTACAGCTTTGCTTTTCCTAATTTTCTCTCAGGATTCTGAGTTTGTGTGTCTGGAGTTTGATGAAGCTAAAGTCAACCAGGTGCTGAAGAAGATGGCTGACATCCAGGAGAGTATCGACAGAATTGTTCACCGTACCTGAAGCTGTGAGAGGGTCTGTCAGAGATCAGACCAGGACTTATGGGACCTTTGAGCCAGTCCAGTTGTTTTTAATGCAAACTGGTCTGTCTTTTTTCATGCCCTTCAACAGCATCTCACAGAAATCAGAGTTATTCAGATCTGTAACAGTCAGAGGGATTTTATACCTGCACACATGTTTTAGTCAAGTTTGTTTCTGACTAGAAAACTAGAGAAATTTAATGCATTTAAGGGTTTAAAGTAAATGAATTGTGACTCATACAAACTTACTTGTTTTTATTTTGCTGTTTTGTTAAAGTATTGTTTATCTGTGAAGAAACAAAAAATTGATTGTATTTGCATTTAGACAACAGATGGACGACCTCTCCAGGGTGAGTCACCACCCCAGTGATCCAGCACAGGAACTAACAGGTGTAGATGGATTTATGATGGTTTCAAACTTCAGGAATCATAATGTATGTTTTCTACTTCAGCTTCTTCTCTGGTTTTCAGACATGATATCAGGGGAGGCTGACTCCTGTTGTACACCATTTAATCTGACATGCAGTAAAAAACATCTGTCATAATAAAACAACAAGTCATCAAACATTAACCTTGTTCAGGTCACTGCAGTCAAAGCTCAGCACAAATCACACCAGGCACTAATATTTTCTGATGTTCTGTATAAAAACATCAGGATTCTTGAGATATTTCGGCCCAAGCTGCAAAGGTAGAGCAAAGGTCTGTTAAACCTTTAAATTATTGTTTTCATTCCTAATGAATTGCCTTTTGTGGGCTTTGACATACCAGGAACATCTGGAAAACACCTGAAAATTTGCATACATCTAAAAAGAAAACAAAGTTGTTCAGACTCCGAAGGTTTCTGTTGAAATGGCATCATCTAATTTAGCAGTGCTATGAAATTAGCTGTAAACTGCCGAGATGTGGGAGATTAATCCTGTAAGACCCAATTTATTAAAAAATAGCCAGAAAATTTGGATTATTTGGAACTGGGATGTTTACGAAGCCTTAGAACAAAATTCACAAACGTTTTTTGCTGTATCATGTTATTTATAATAGATTTTTTGTATCACATTTATTACATTGGCTGTTTTTATGGTTTAATTGTAATATAAAAAATGAGTTAATAATAATTCATTCATCCATATAATAATGATGATTTAACCTGAAAAAAAGGCAAGTGGATCATTTACTGGGAGCAACCATGTTAGAAATGATCAAAACTATGTAGCAAATATGATACAAGGAGCATTATAGGGTTAAAAGTTAGCAAGTTTTTGTCCAAAGATGTGCATATAGCTTAACCTCAAAATCTGACTTCTTCCATTAAACAAGAGACTATTATAACTTACTCAAAATGATCAAATGTTTGTTTGATCTCAGTCAAGTCCTCAACATGTATCCGAATTCCACCATCACCTCAGTCCCACCCACATGTTTTACGTGGAGGTTTTGACTAATATCAACTCCAGAACAAAGAGTGGATACTGCATCAAATATGACTTCATTCAAACACAGTGATGCCAGTTCAGTTCAATGTTGGAAAATTCTTTGCGTGATGAGTAAAGTCTGCTTGTCATGAATAAGAAAGGTTGTGTGAGCTGGTTTGATAAGAGCTAGCTTGTAAAGCTAATTTTATTCTAGCAGAATGAAGTTTCAAATATTGGAAACCTAAACTACAACATAGAAGGAGCCAAATAAAAATAATGAATTCCAATGTATTATTAATACTGACTTTAAATAATTACATTTGGGTTTTTAAAATACTGTAGTAATTTAAACTATATTTTCACTTGTATTAAAATATTTGAAACGTCTTCTCTTTGTTTGCATAAGAGCCATTAGATGTTAAATCTGAGACAGTCTGTGTAAAGGCACCAAAGTCATAAAGTTTGTATAACTTATCTTTGTTTGCATAAAACTTGAGTGTACCAGTCACAGACTTTCCAAGTCTTTATTTCAGACTTACTGAAGGAGCCAACAGCCTGCTGGTCCACATGACACTGAGTCTGCCTGATGCTGATGCAGCTTTTAGTTTCACTCAAGTTCACCAGAGAAGATGTGACGAACAACAAACTGCCTTTCCTGGACTGTTGGACTGGACTGGTGCACATGGAGGATGATGGAGGCCTGAACATTAAAGAAAATCTCCACACACAGACCAGTATCAGCTGTTTGAGTCTCAGCACCTGTTGGAACATCAGAACTCTACAACATCAGGCTGAACACGTCCCCACTGGGACAGAAGAGATGGATAAGGAACAGAAACACATCAGACAAGTTCTTCAGACCTGTAGAGACCCGAACTGGACTTCATCACATCAACACAGTCCAGTACAGTGAGGAGGGTTCAGACCTCTACAGAGGAGAAACTAAACCACCTCCACAGACACTGAACAACACAGGAGAACCAGATCTCCAGGTCCAGACTCAGCTGGACTACATCTGAAAGATAAAGGACTCTGTGAAGACAGTAATGTCCACATTATGGACCTAGAGGACAGATGAAAGAGGAGTTTGACATATGTTAAAAAGAAAAACCTCCATTAAACAGAGGAGGCAGTTTAAGGTTCCATCTGTCTAGTAGGTTGTTATTCTGATACATGTTCCTCATCATTCTGGGTGTTTTACGTCTTTTATCTTCTGGTTTAGAAGAAAGAACTCCAGGCAGTGCTCTAAAGGACATCTAACTTATAATGTGTGTACGTGTTTTTCCCCAGAGATTCCGTTAGGCTTCAGTTAAATGTTGCATCACAACCAGTTTTGCATCAGTAAGACAAAGTTAAGGAATCCAAACAGAGGTGTGTCACATCTGGAAGTCTCAAGGGATGTTCTCATTTCAAACGAAATGGATGATTTAATGCCTTTCTTGTGAAGATTTCAGTAACAAATTTCTACCCTCTGGGTTCTGAAAGCACCAACAATAACTTGAGATAGTTCAAAGCAGCACAGATATTAGATGGAGTGGTATAAAACATTATTTGTTCATGCTAATAAACAAGTCAAGAATACTGAAACATATTCACACACTCCGGGATCCTGTAGGACTCTGTTCTATTAGCAGATTTTAAATACTTCTGTTACAAGTGATGTAAAAAACCTCCGTTAGTACTGTCATGTCAAATGTTTTGACTCCTTCAAAATAAAAGACCATGTATCACCAAAAACTATATAGAACTCACAGCCTGGATCCTTGTTGGTATTCACAACTTTATTCCACAGACATTACAGTCTCTAATGTGAAGAGATGTTTTAAAACTGAGACAAAATGAAGCTGTTTGTTGCATCATTATCTAAGGAGGACAGTTTCTTACAGTTTGTTATAATACCGTCTCACCTGACTTTCATTCAGCCTGGGTTTTGGGACACATTTTACTTTTTTTCATCACGACACAAAAACCAAAATATATACAACATTTCTAGATGGTATTTTCTTTGTTCATGTACTAAAATATAATTAAATTGCCATAAGGTTGTATTTTCCATAGTCTGTTTACAAATATAAAGGGAATTCCTTTACAGTATTGTGGCACATCTGAGGTATTTTTATTGCTGTAAAGCTGATGAACGATGTATATTAAAGCATTTAAAAAAGATCCCCAAAGAGACAATCACACAAAATGTTTCAATTAATCACATGTTCCGTTTGATAGACAATCTATTAGACTGAATTCAAATATTCTCTCTTATTTTGGTGATGATAACTTCCTCCTCATGTAGTGACAGAAAAACAAGTTTGTGTAGATTCTCAGTCGTCCAAGATACAGTATCAATCACAAAAAGCAACTGGACTTTGTTTTCTGTCTCTTCTGTTTTAAGAGATGGAAAAAAAGTTCAGTTTCATCTTTTGAAAGACTTTTTGGATTAGAAACAGTGAAATATCTCAGTATGTTGTTTTTGTTTTATTAGGAATAAAAAATGAGTTTAAAAGCTTTGAAAATTATTGCATCCTGTTTTGATTTTTATTTTACACAGTGAACCAACTTTTTAGTATTTGTATTATGTTTTTAACTGCTTCTAAATAAATGTAAATAACTCAGATCTATACCAGGTTATATCATCAGTTTACCTGCAGCTCATGTCAGACTATATCTTTAGTAATGTGAAGTTAAATTCATACAAAACGAGGAAACGCTGCTCAGTGTGGAAGGAGTGAGCTGAAGTAGAAAACTCCTTTCACTTGGGACGGAACTTGAAGCAGCTAAATGTTTTGTGTACTTGTACGCTGCATTTTTAAGTCAGTTGACTCTCAAACTCATTTACACAACAGTTTGTCATTCACACACACGTTTGGTGGTGATAAACTTCACACATATTGTAGCCACAGCTGTCCTGGACACACACAGGTGAGGCTGCCAGGTGCCACTGGGCCCTCTGACCATCACCAAACAGGGAGGGGTGGTGAACCTGCTCTACCTCCGGAGCGACTGCCCTGGCAAAAAAACAAAACAAATAAACAAGCAAAATAAATCAGATCTCAACTGATTAAAGTTGTTTTAACTGCACACTGATTCTGGTTAAAATAATGTTGTACATGCACGACTCCAAAAGGTTTTCAGTTTGACTGCCAGGACATTAAATGACTTCCACCTTTCAGTCATCAGCCCATCATGATGAGTAAACTGAGAAAAGTCTTCAGGTGGAGAAGAGAGTGAATCCACCTGTGGACACGCCCACCGCACGGTGAGGTCACCTGTGGATCTGGGGGAGGAGTGACCGCGCAGGTTTCTGTCCTTCTTACAGCACGAGCGTTACTTCTGCGTTAGATGGGACGTGATAACACGTGAAAACTTCCCCTTTAAACTATCGTAGTTTTAATCTGGATTTTTACTTTCCTGGTTCTCCAAAAACCGATCGGATTCTGGGAGGTTTAAGTCCAGGTACCGAAGCAGCTGTCTGTTGATCTGCGTCAAAGAGACTGAATCAGGTTTGTTGGTTCCTGTTTTCTTACTCGTTATGAACTGAATAATAGATTGTGTTGCTTTTCCTCAGAACAGATAAAAAACTCCCCAAAATTCCGACCTGATGAATCACAAGGAACTAAAACGCTTTCAGTTGTTCAACAGAAAAGACAAAATAGGATTAGTTTTGCTGTTTTCGCCTGTGAATCAGCTTAAAGTTCCACAATAATCCTGAAAAGTACTGAACTGTATACAAATATCAACCCTAACATGTAGATACAAGTTTTTGGACAGAGGTAGAGTTTGAAATGCATGAAAATCACCCAGAAAGAAAAGAAAGCAAAAGAATCAGTCAAGCACAAGTTGAGTTTAATTACCTGACATTTTTTTCATCCGTCTGAAATCACATGCACCATATGACGTCTCCCCGTGCAGCATGTTGTTGATTTTCATAATTTATTTGAACAAAATTACCTCTTTTAAAAGTCACTTGACTTACTGGCGACTATTTCAGAAAACTGCCAGTGACATCAAGTTCAAAATAGTTGGCAAATGAATGTCAGTGTGTCTGTCTAAAGCTACTGACTGTCTCCAGACTCAGTAACAGCACAAAGAGCACCATAATCTGAGAAGGTAAGCGGTTTCCATTGTTCCTGAATAAACCAACATGCACAAAAAGCTGGAAAACAAGCTGCAGCAAAACAACGTAAGAGATGAGTGGCAGGGATGAAGAAGATCGCAGGCTTTAGGCAGAAAGGAGGATCATTTAGATGGAAGTCTGGATAGAGACAATGAACGTGAATGTTCTTTAACAGGTTCAGTTTGGAGACAAACTCAACATCTTTCTCTCCTGCTGCAAGCCAAACAGACCTCCCACCATCCCTTCATCCACACCTTACCTGTCACACCTCAGTTGTTTGTGATGCTATTCCATCATCTCAGACAACATCTTATTTACTTATTCTCTTTATTTATTCTCTCATATTCTGTTAATTTTTCATTCAACAGATAAAACAGCCAACTGATTTATAATGTTAGTGATGAGGAGGTTATGGTTTGTGCCTCTCAAACACAAAGACCAGATGGAATCAGAAGCACGGGGTGTTTTTTCTTTCTCTGTTGTAACCTCAGACTTCAGACCTGAGTCTTATCTGGATGCTTTCAGTTATGTACGAAGAACTGTCTCTTTATCAGGATTCGTTTATATAACACCAGATAAGGTATCTTTAGAAGTTACTGCTATATAATAGTGTAGTAGAAAAATATTTAAAAAGGTAATTCAAATCAAACTGTTGAATAATTTTCAATCGGAGCTCCACATGTGAACATAGATTATCTGTTCTTTTAAATTAGTCTTCAAATGAACGTCCATTACTTTTACTAATGAAGTTATGCAATCTGCATTGTTTTTTTTGTTAGTTAGCTTGTTTAAAGCTAGTAAACAGATTGGCAGGAATTGTTTGACCTCAGATTATCTTCTGATTTAAATCAAGATCTGGATCCTGGTCTGATTGTAGTAATATTTGTCACAGTTGTTCTGTCTCCATGTAGATGGCTCACATCAGACTAATATACACAGTCCCTGCTGTTTAGGGAGATAAAGATTTGCGTACACACAGGTGATTTGCATTCAACACAAACCTTTTATCTCACATTTGAACACAGACAAAATGTTTCTCTTTCAGTAGTTGAAATGCCTGATGGCTCCTGAAAGAACAGCAGCAACATCTTGCATCTGGACGCTCATCTATAAAAACCAGATGAAGAGTGGGAGTCGACTTCTACACATCAACACATCATCACATCCACCACAAGCATAGAACTGGTGAGTGTTTCACTGCTACACTGGTCCTCTAGCCAGCAGGGATACAGATGCTTCTTCTTTCTGTAAAACTTCCCACCCCAGCCCAGGAATGAGTCGTTAGATGTTTGTTTAAAATGTTTTCATAAAGCTCCAGACTTTGACAGATGTACTGAGTGAGAGTTTGACCTGAAAATCTGCAGTTTGTCAGTCTGAGTTCAGCACGTTCCAGAATGTTTTATCATCCTCATAGAAGAGAGAGTTCATCTCAGCAGTCGAAGCAGCCTGACGGAACCAGCTGGAACCAGCCGAATTTTAATGCAAACAGATTGAAAAGTCTGTCAATCAATCAATCAATCAATCAATCAATCAATCAATCAATCAATCAATCAATCAATCAATCAATCAATCAATCAATCAATCAATCAAAAATACTTTATTAATCCCCGAAGGGAAATTCAAGTGTTTCCTAACAGTTTTTAGACATAAAATGTTTCATATTACTGGTTAATAATTAAGAAATAACCACAAAGTCCTGAAATTTGTATGAAATGGCCTCTTTAAAATGACAGAAACTAGCGACCACCCAGCAGGCTGAGATCTGTTACAAGAGCTACGTTTACATGCGTCAAATTTCCCCAATCTGATTAAAATCTTGGTCGATCGGAATTCCCAAACCCCTGTTTACATAGACACTAACTGAAATGATCTGATCATGCCATGAGTACACATGCACCAAGCACTCAATCAGGTTAAATGAGTTGAGCATGCGCACAGCGAGTTGTCTTTCCGGGGGAAGAAAAAAGTAAACAAACTCCGTCCTTTCTGCACGTCTTTCCCGCCCCATCGTGTGCTCGAGCTGACTCACGTTTTCCCCAATATGGACCTTCTGCGGGTGATTACCTTTATGTTTGGGTTTTTACTGGTCGCATTAACCAAGCTAGCGGCTGAATACATATTGCTACTGCTCCTCCACCACAGGAGAGGAGAGCAGGATGACAGGATGACTGCACCAGCAGACCACTTCTGTTTACTTCCCGCTATGTTTTCTACTTGGGTCTGCGAAAGCAGAAAGACGTCACGCTGAAGTTGTACGCATGCGCAGTGGGCTTTTTTCACCCTTTCTTTCCGAATGGGTGTATACATGCACGTCTATCCGAATGAAGATCGGACAAAACCACCCCTCTCGATCGGAAGGAAATTTCATTCTGATCAGGCTGCATCGGATCAAAACATTCTGATTGACATGTTTACATGACGTCATTTTGTTCCGATTGGGCGTTTATTCCGATTAAATGTGCCCACGTAAACGTAGCTAATGCGACTTTATTTTCAACATCAGTGGGACATTAGACTGTTGTGTGAGTATTTACCTGTAAAATTCTTAAATATTGTATACACAAAGATACTAATTTATTATCAATATCAATAAACAAACTGAATTAGGTAAATAGAAAAAACACAATCTTTTAAAATAGTTTTTTACTTCTTTTACTTGGACATTCTGCTTTTTAATTTATATTAAAATAGAGAATGTAACTGGATAAAAAGTGACTGACTGACTGGCAACATGTGACTAAACACTGTAAACGTTCTCAGTTTGAGTCTGTATAAAATGATTTGAGGTTTTGTTTCGTGTGTCCAGTCAGAGCACACTAACCCACTGGTGCAGTAAAGTGGTGTCATGTGAACGCTTGAATTGGGAACGTATGATTCCTGCTTCTCTTTGTTCGGGTGAGGAGGGAGGGTTAAGACTGTGTTTCCAGGCCTGCTTCTCTCTGTGTTTGCATACATTTCTAGAAAGCCTGAGTGTGTAAGTTGTTTTCTGTTTTAAGTCTGTGACCATGAATCTTTTCTGAACATTTAGTTTTATTTGTTTGATTCAACCTGAATCTGTTTCTTTTTGTCACAGATGCAGAGTGTAAACAACATGCCTTTAAACCGCAAGAAGCCTCCGATGCTCTGCATGATAATATTGCTGAGCACCTGTTGTGTCTTGACGGGCCTGTTGTGGAAACTGAAGTATGACAGAAGTGGACAGGTGAAGGTTCGAATCCCGTCCCAGAGGTTTTGGCGCAAACATGTTCTGAGTGAGTCCTTCTGGAATAAGGAGCAGCAGCGCTTGGATGTGATTTACAACCCGGTCATCAACTCTGCACTCTTTAACAATTCCCTCGTCGCGCTGCCAGAATGGCTGAATGACACCGGACCGCAAAATCCATGTGAACCAGATTACAGAGTCCCAACCCAAATCCTGGACTACAACATCCTGCCACAGAGGTTCCAAGAGTTTCTCCTGCACATGCGCTGCAGGACTTACCCCAATCTGATAAATCAGCCTCATGTCTGTAACAGCAACCCCTTTCTGCTTCTGGCCATCAAGTCATTGATCCCACACTTTGACCGTCGGCAGGCCATTCGTGAAACATGGGGTCAAGCCGGATTCTTAGCCAATCAAACCGTTGTGACTGTGTTCCTGCTTGGCAGCACGTTGGCAGTGGACCATTTCCCAGATCTGCAGGAAATGCTGGTCCACGAGGCAACGCTTCATAAAGACTTGCTCCAGTGGGACTACAGGGACACCTTCTTTAACCTGACTCTCAAAGAGGTGCTTTTTCTAGAGTGGTTCAGCAAACACTGTCCTCAAGCTCAGTACATTCTAAAAGGTGATGATGATGTGTTTGTCAACACCTTACGAATTATTGACTTCCTGGAAGGTTTGTCTGAGGTGAAGTCCAAAGATTTGTTCATAGGAGATGTTATCAGTAACGCAGGTCCTCACAGAGACAGAAAGCTGAAGTATTTCATCCCTGAGAGTGTGTTTGTAGGGGAGTACCCACCGTATGCTGGAGGTGGGGGATATCTGTTCTCAGGGGAGTTAGCACTACGTCTTTACAACATATCTCAGCAGATAGTTTTATATCCCATCGATGATGTCTATACAGGGATGTGTCTGAAGAAGCTGGGTCTGGTTCCTGAGAAGCACGGTGGCTTTAGGACTTTTGACATTGAGCAGAAGTACAGAAACAATCCCTGTGTCTACAGAAGCCTGATGCTGGTTCACAGCCGGACGCCACAAGACATGCTGAGGATCTGGCCGTGGATTATTCACCCTGAGCTGGACTGCCAGTAAACTCTCATAGTCATCATTAACCTACATTTTTAAATGTGTTATTTTTAACATGCATTTCATTTTTATGAAATAGGTTATTCAGATTCAAACACCTCTGTTATGTATTTAGAAATTATTACAGACATTTTTCCTTTAAATAAAAGTTGTACGGGGGTCATTTATATAGATAAACCTTAATAAAATGGGAATGGTTGGTGATATTAACGTCCTGTTTGTGGCATATTAGTATATGTGAAGGGGCAAACTTTTCAAGATGGGTGGTGACCATGGTGGCCATTTTGAAGTCGGCCATCCAACTTTTTTTTTTTTTCAATCGGAAGAGGGTCATGTGACACATCAAACTTATTGGTAATTTCACAAGAAAAACAATGGTGTGCTTGGTGTTAACGTAACTTTATTCTTTCATGAGTTATTTACAAGTTTCTCTTTGTTCACAGCCACTGACATGTCGAAGAGGTTAACACGTGAGGAGTGGATCGAAATTGTGTTGATATCTGGTGAACGCAGTAACCGGGTCATTGCAGCAGATTTCAATCCAAGACACCCTACGAGACCACCCATCTCCCATGCTACAGTTAGCAAACTGCTTGCTAAGTTTCGTGAAACTGGTTCAGTGTTGGATTTGCCAAAATGTGGACGCATGAAAACTGTCACTAATGAAGAAACATCAGTGGCTGTCCTAGCTTCATTCAGCAAGAGCCCACAGCGTAGCACTCGCCGCATGTCACTGGAGAGTGGCATTAGTCGAACATCCCTTCGGTGGATATTAGCTACTCACGAATGGCACCCTTACAAACTCCAGCTACTGCAGCATCTCAACAAGGATGACCCAGATCGGCGCACAGAATTTGCAGAATGGGCAAAACAAAAATTGGAACAGGACCCTCAGTTTACGCAGACGATTTTGTTCAGTGATGAGCAAACTTTTATGTGAATGGTGAAGTTAACAAACAAAACCATCGCTATTGGTCTGACACTAACCCACATCAGATAGATCCCTCCAAGACTGTTGGAACAAAGAAGTGATGGTATGGTGGTATATGGGGTACAAAGATAGTGGCGACATTCTTCATCAATGGAAACTTCAAGGCCACTAGATATTTGAAATTGCAACATGATGATGTGTTTCCCTCTTTATGCACTGAAGCAAGATGGTGCACCACCACATTATGGGAGTCAGGTCCGAGCATTCCTAGATGAACAGTTTCCTGGAAAGTGGATTGGTTGTTAGGGCCAGTTGAATGGCCCTCAAGGTCTCCCGATCTGACCCCCTTAGACTTTTATCTTTGGGGTCGTCTGAAGGTAATTGTCTATGGTGTGAAGATACGAGATGTGCAGCACCTGAAACTACAGATACTGGGAGCCTGAGCTGCCATTTCTCCTGCGGTGTTGCTATCAGTGTGTGAAGAGTGGGAGAAGAGGGTTGCATTGACAATCCAACACAATGGGCAGCACATTGAACACATTTTATAAGTGGTCAGAAACTTGTAAATAACTCTTGAAAGAATAAAGTTACGTTAACACCAAGAACACCATTGTTTTTATTGTGAAATTACCAATAAGTTTGATGTGTCACATGACCCTCTTCCTATTGAAAAAACAAAGGTTGGATCCAAGATGGCCGACTTCAAACTAGCCACCATGGTCACCACCCATCTTGAAAAGTTTGCCCCCTCACATATACTAATGTTCCACAAACAGGACATTAATATCACCAACCATTCCCATTTTATTAAGGTGTATCCATATAAATGACCCACCCTACAACTTTTATTTAAAAGAAAAATGTCTGTAATAATTTATAAATACATAACAGAGGTGTATCCATATAAATGACCCACCCTGTATATTTAGGTGCTCAATAAGCTCATTATTGGATTATTTAACACAATAACTGCAACAGTTTATATTTTCTAATGGAGCATAATTATATATTTACTTGATGACTGTAATTTTATTTCACATTGATGGGTCTGACATTTTGTTTTAACCCTGTATTAATTCCTAGTAGCTTGTATTTGTATATTAAATTGACATTTTGTGTCACTTGCTAAGTTTACATGCGCCAAATTTCCCCAATCTGATTAAAATCTTGGTCGATCGGAATTCCCAAATCCCTGTTTACATGGACACTAACTGAAATGATCTGATCATGCCATGAGTACACATGCACCAAGCACTCAATCAGGTTAAATGAGTTGAGCATGCGCACAGCGAGTTGTCTTTCCGGGGGAAGAAAAAAAAGTAAACAAACTCCGTCCTTTCTGCACGTCTTTCCCGTCCCATCATGTGCTCACGCTGAAGTTGTACGCATGCGCAGTGGGATTTTTTCACCCCTTCATTCTGAATGGGTGTATACATGCACGTCTATCCGAATGAAGATCGGACAAAACCACCCCTCTCGATCGGAAGGACATTTCATTCTGATCAGGCTGCATCGGATCAAAACATTCTGATTGACGTGTTTACATGACGTATTTATGTTCCGATTGGGCGCTTATTCCGATTAAATGTGCCCATGAAGCTAGTGTTTTTGTTCCCTAAACATTATATTTGAAAATACCGTAAATAAGAATAGGCAGAAATAAGGTCAAACCTGTTTGGTCTTTAAGAAACTTTACTTTTCATAACACAGTGGATAGTTAGCTGATTATTGTAATTTTAAAAAGCTTTATAACATTGTTCCTTTGACCCACTCAGCCAGTTACTATCTAGCAAATATGACCTATTAGTTATTGATACTGTAGCAGCTGAATGCTTGATAAAAGACTGATTATTTTAACATGTTGAAAGGACGTTCACAAAAACTTTGGAGCAGTATTAATATATCTATGAAAACACTTTCTCAGGAAATCATGAAGATTTTGTCTAAAATGATTTTTCATCTGTTTTGCTGAGTGAAGGTGATAAAGAACCAAACGTTGTCTTCAGTGACACCTGCTGGACAAAACTGGTACCAACAGCCTGTAAAAGGAAACGCAATTAACTTGATGAAGTTCACCTGCTCAGGCAGAACAGGAAGTTCCCAGTTTTTCAGCTTAACTGAACTTGAGCATTTTACTTTGATTTCTCTTTTCAAACTAATAAAAAAAAAAAAATTGGAGAGCAAAATGTCCAAAACGTGCAACCTAAACTTTACAAGTGTGTTGCTTGTATTTCTGATGATGTTTGGGAAACTCTGTGATGCACAGGTAGGAAACATTCCCACATGAAACCAACTAGTTTTGAGATAAATATTTGATATTACATATTTTTCTTTTTTCTTCACAGAAGAACACCGGAGTCACCGGGCTTCCAGGTCTGTTATTAGACTTGTTTGTTTTCTGCATTTCAGTATCAACAAAGAGATTCTGTGTTACATGAATCGTCTAAAAGTTATTAAATAAAAAGATGAATGTTTGTTTACAAAATAATTGCAGTTTTATAAATTCACACTGAGTTTGAAATTAAAATAGTTCAGGTAATTGTTATTTTTCTTGAAATGTTTGAGGACTCGATCCATGTGTTTGATTAAAACTTGTACTGTTGACACTCGTCTCCTGCAGAGGGACAGAAAGGGGACGGCAGTGCTTTCTTTGCCCTGCGGAGTTGTCACCAGCTGCTTAACAGCGATAGTGGGGAGTTTTTCTCGCCGGACTACTTGTGCTCCAACCCTCCTCTGTGGTGCAACTGGACCATCCAGGTGGATTCTGGGAAGAGGATTCATCTCCGCCTGGAGGACTTGACCCCTGATGAGACCTGCAAACTCAAACATGACCAGATCCATGTGGATGAGCCTGCAGGCCATTCAGGAGGACACAAGGTGCTGCAGAAGTGCTGGCATGAGGCCAAATTCACATCTTCCTCCAACACTCTGTATGTGGTCCTCCTGATTGGGGGCTGGCCCAGTCCTCCTTACCGAGGCTTCTACGGTCGCTACCAGGCATTTGGACCACCGGTGGTTTACAACCCCACAGAAGGCTCAACAGGCAGAAACATGGAGTCTGAGTCGTCTGCTGGTCTCGCAGACTTCCGTGACTTTGTTCTGAACAGTAAACATACAGACTCAGCCAGTTCTGATGTAACATATGATTACTATGATCAGCATTTAATGATGAGTGCCAAGCTGCCCTGGGTGTCCCGAGACCAGGACACACCTACCAAGATGGAGAAGGTAAGAGACTAATAAATACTCTATGTTCTGACCAGAGGTGGGGCAGAACGTGGGAATGCTGTGAGCTTTAAATGTTAATCACATATTATATATAAAGGAGAGACTAGAAGGAAGTTGTTTCATCTTCACTCATCAGAATAAATGAGGAAGAAGATTAATTTAACTTTGTCATTCTGGTTTCAATATTTTTCTAGTACAAATGTGACATATTTGTAACATGATCCACCTTTTCTCATCATGTAGATGGTTCCCAGTTTTTATCCATCTGCAGAGAACTACAGCCATGTGTTCCAGTTCATAGCTGCTCCCACCGTTCTGACTTCTACTCCGAGGAATCTCCGATCAGAAAGAGGAGCCGTTCACAGCCATTCAAATCAAGCTGATTCTGAGTCCGCTCAGCAACATCATGATGGGTTAAAACTTAGAAATAAAACTTCAACACCAGAGAATACTAACGCTAAAGAACAGAGGAGGGCAGATGGTTCAGAGGAAGCTGAAGGTGGTGGAAATGGGCCAGAAGTTAATCAAGCTTCAAACCAGCCACCCTTCTCTCCTGATGGCACCAAACCACGGCCCAACACGGTGGAGCAGTGGTCTGAAAACAGAGGCAAACGTGAGTAAATCTCAGCTGAAAATGTTTCAGGGTTCTTCAGATAGATTAAATATTGACCATTTTCTGCCTGAATTTGTCAAAATTCAGTGTTTAACACTATGAAATCAGGTCTGAAATCATAACTAATGAACTCAGTTCATGATTTAAAGTCACACATCAGAGTACATCCTCCTTTTGTTAAGATTCAGACTTTAAGTTTGACTGAAAGTTTAAAATTATCCATCAGAACAATTCGGTGAAACAACAAAACGTGCCTGGAAATAACAAACTTTATTTATTTAGCAAATTTCACACTTTTCAACTGGAATTCAAAATAATAAAATGGGGAAAAAGACAAATATCGATTAAATAAAATTGTGTATATGTTCACATGCTGTATGTACTGAAATGGTTCCCTCTAGTGGTCATTTGACTCTGGGAGAATAACACGGTTGTTTTATTTTAACTGCAGTTTTTGATCAAATCCAGAAATAATTTTCCCATAAATCCAATCAAGATAACTATAATCAGCCTCTGAAGGTCTTTATAAAACATGATTCATGTATTTTAAAAACTTCTGCTTCCATAGAAAACCCAAGAAATCACTCTGAAAGTCCAAATCTTCCTGGAGGTGAGTACAACGCTTAGTTTACTTAAATGAATCAAATTTTAAATGACACATTTTATATAAGTGCCAACAGAACGGAGGTTTCTGGTACTTTGACATCAGTCTTTTGGATTTCTAACAGATCACCTGTTTGAAGTGGCTGTTGAGGTGAATTTCAGTCAAGATTTGGAGGAATCCTGGGACAACTCAGCCCGGTTGCTGCTACTGTCATTAAAGACGATGGTATGTTGATTTGAAAACAGAGGAAAATGGGTGAAAAGACTTCTGATGTGTAAAGAGTTGTTGCTTTTTTCGGCAGATTAGCAAACAGCTGGACACCCTTCACACTAAACTGTTCTTGTCATCAAAAAGAATAAAAAGGTTCGTTTGAAACAACCAAACAAGTGTTATATGTGCACAAGCTATATTTTGGATATACACTTTGAAATATTTGGATAAAGACAGTGAACATGTGGACATCAAAGACCAGGGAAGGAATGTGACTGAGTAGCTTTAGAGATGCATGTGGTACCTTATGGTTCTATGTGCAGGTTGAATGCTGGAGCACTCTATGTCCTCTGGCTGCAGATTGGACAGGGGCCTGAAGGTTTGCAGATCCACAAGGCCGTCCATTCCGCCATGCAAGGGCTTCTCGCCACGGGTGTCAACCTCAGAGTCGGACACAGGAACGCCGTCATCATGTCTGTGTCCACTGCAGGTACATCAGAGCTGCAACTTTAAGCACTACAGGGTTTGGAAGACATTTTATTTCTTTAAATGCAGATTAACTTGCAATGTAACACGTTTAGTGATAAACTGATGAGGATGTTGTCTAAGTTTAGTTCATCTTTAGGTTTTAGGAATGAGATTCAAATTAAAAGTAGAAACATTTCAGATGTTCCGTGTTTAAAAGGAATAATTACACAGCTAGACTAGTGTTTTGTTTACAAGTTGCTGAGCTAATCATTAGACATGCTGAAGGAAAACAGCTTTGGCAGATTGCAAATGTGTGCAGTTAGGTTAAAACTGACCTGATCAAGATCACAAATAGTATAAATAACATTCAAAACTACATGTGAGACGTTTTACATGTCCATAACTCTTTGACCAGAGCTTTAGTGGGACTTACAACATCACCGGGAACTAAAACAGTCACATCTACATAAAAATCTTTAAGAAAATCCTTTTGATTTATTTTAAGTTTCTAATGACATGTACACAACACCAGAGAAGATGGATGATATTAAATTAACTGGAACTGATCTGGACCAAAAGGGAACTTTAGAAAAACAAACTTTAAAACTCTGTTAACAGAAACATTCGTGTGTTCCAGATGTGAATGAATGTGGGACCCAGCTGGTTCTCTGTGATGTTAACGCAGACTGTGTCAACCACTTTGGTACGTACTCCTGTCACTGCAGACCAGGCTTTCAGGATGAGTCTCGTCTGGGATCAGGAGGAACCATCTGCATGAAGACACAGGCAGCAGGTAGGTCTCTGCTTCATTACCTCCAAACTGTTTTAATTCAGTTACTGAGTAACTTGTTTTATGTTTCCAGGTTGCAGCTCAGGTCTGTCTTCAGAGACTAAAGGCGTCTACGTGCTCTTCTTCCTGCTCAGCTCCCTCATCTTGACTCTGCTGGCGGTGGTCAGCACGCTATACCACCGTCACCGTCGGGGAGCTTTCCTGGTCCGGTGTCATAGTAGCAACAACATCTCCCCCCCTGATCCAAATAACAACCACCACCACACTGATGACAGCTACTCCACTCCCACTGAGTGTGACATGCCCCCCCCACCTCCTGCAAGAGGCATCAGAGAGAGTTGGGTCCCAGCAAAGGAGCGCCGCTCGCCAGTGGACCTGACCCTCTTACGCTTCAGCCCCCTCCTCCCGCCAGATGGTTACATTGATTCACAGAACAAGTTGTGAACAAAATGTCTTCTCGTTAGAAATCCTTTCTTTTTGTGTCGGATTCTGTTGTCTGAGTGTAACCTGCTTAATTAAAGTTACATTAAAACAGCATGAAGTGTTTCTGGTTTGATCTTATCACTGCATCACAGGACTGAGGGTCTTATTTACTAAACCTATTACTAGATCTGTTCTTATTTGATTGAGCTATAATTCAGTTAGAAGTGAAGATTGTAACGATCATATGCTGAACTGTGTTCACAGTGATGTCTTTTTTTGTTTTATAAAATGTAAAAATATATCAGTCTCAACATCTGGAAGGTTATTTATGTTCAGTTAGGAATAAAAATGGTTTTATGAGATTTGCAAATAATTTCATTTTGTTTTCATTTAAGTTTTATGCAGCATTCCAACTTTTTTGAAATTGAGCTTTTATTTGCATTTAATTTAAGTTTTCTTGTTTTATGTATAGTATTATTTCACTCATGGTAAGCCATTTATGAAAATGTTATAGATATGTATCAAAGCTTTCTGAATATACTGAATGAACCTTGAATATATTAAATTAAAGCTGGAACATATTGAATAAGAACATAATCATATGGAATGAAACAACGTAACATCGAGAGGTACAGTAGAAGTACCACCTGGCAAAGGTGGGAGATTTCTTGGATCAGAAAATAAGTAACTAATAACCTTGTGATATAGATTTTATTTTTCATACATGTTGATATCTGTTACCTGTGCTAAATGTGTTTTATAAAACATTATCAAAATGCTAAAAAAGTTAGTGAACCCCACCCCCTCCGACATTTGAACACTGCGTTATCCCACAGAATCTCTGCATACAACTAGATGTACAAAAATGATGGCGTTTGCAAATTTTTAAAGAGGCCATGTCACGCAAATATCATGATTTTGTGGTTATTTCTGAAGTATTTTCTGAAGTATTAAACTGTAATATGAAACACATACAGTGGGGCAAAAAAGTATTTAGTCAGCCACCAATTGTGTAAGTTCTCCCACTTAAAAAGATCAGAGAGGCCTGTAATTTTCATCATAGGTATACCTCAACTATGAGAGACAAAATGAGGAAAAAAAATCCAGAAAATCACATTGTCTGATTTTTAAAGAATTTATTTGCAAATTATGGTGGAAAATAAGTATTTGGTCAATAACAAAAGTTAATCTCAATACTTTGTTATATAGCCTATGTTGGCAATGACAGAGGTCAAACGTTTTCTGTAAGTCTTCACAAGGTTTTCACACACTGTTGCTGGTATTTTGGCCCATTCCTCCATGCAGATCTCCTCTAGAGCAGTGATGTTTTGGGGCTGACGCTGGGCAACACGGACTTTCAACTCCCTCCAGAGATTTTCTATGGGGTTGAGATCTGGAGACTGGCTAGGCCACTCCAGGACCTTGAAATGCTTCTTACGAAGCCACTCCTTCGTTGCCCGGGCGGTGTGTTTGGGATCATTGTCATGCTGAAAGACCCAGCCACGTCTCATTTTCAATGCCCTTGCTGATGGAAGGAGGTTTTCACTCAAAATCTTACGATACATGGCCCCATTCATTCTTTCCTTTACACGGATCAGTCGTCCTGGTCCTCTTGCAGAAAAACAGCCCCAAAGCATGATGTTTCCACCCCCATGCTTTACAGTAGGTATGGTGTTCTTTGGATCCAACTCAGCATTCTTTCCCCTCCAAACACGACAAGTTGAGTTTCTACCAAAAAGTTCTATTTTGGTTTCATCTGACCATATGATGTTCTCCCAATCCTCTTCTGGATCATCCAAATGCTCTCTAGCAAACCGCAGACGGGCCTGGACGTGTCCTGGCTTCAGCAGGGGGACACGTCTGGCACTGCAGGATTTGAGTCCCTGGCGGCGTAGTGTGTTACTGATGGTAGCCTTTGTTACTTTGGTCCCAGCTCTCTGCAGGTCATTCACTAGGTCCCTCCGTGTGGTTCTGGGATTTTTGCTCACCGTTCTTGTGATCATTTTGACCCCACGGGGTGAGATCTTGCGTGGAGCCCCAGATCGAGGGAGATTATCAGTGGTCTTGTATGTCTTCCATTTTCTAATAATTGCTCCCACAGTTGATTTCTTCACACCAAGCTGCTTACCTATTGCAGATTCAGTCTTCCCAGCCTGGTGAAGGTCTACAATTTTGTTTCTGGTGTCCTTTGACAGCTCTTTGGTCTTGGCCATAGTGGAGTTTGGAGCGTGACTGTTTGAGGTTGTGGACAGGTGTCTTTTATACTGATAACGAGTTCACACAGGTGCCATTAATACAGGTAACGAGTGGAGGACCGAGGAGCCTCTTAAAGAAGTTACAGGTCTGTGAAAGCCAGAAATCTTACTTGTTTGTAGGTGACCAAATACTTATTTTCCACCATAATTTGCAAATAAATTCTTTAAAAATCAGACAATGTGATTTTCTGGATATTTTTTCCTCATTTTGTCTCTCATAGTTGAGGTATACCTATGATGAAAATTACCGGCCTCTCTGATCTTTTTAAGTGGGAGAACTTACACAATTGGTGGCTGACTAAATACTTTTTTGCCCCACTGTATCTAAAAAGAAGTTAAGAAACACTGATTTTAATAGACCTTTCAATCTGTCTGCGTAAAGATTTATCCGGCTTCGGGCAGCAACTCATTAATATTCATTATTCTAATTTGCTGGATTCAGATTGGCTAACAAACTAGCCTATGAGAGCAATGCTTCCTGTTTCCTTCTCCACTGTGCATGGCAACAGAACACGTTGCGTCTTTCTGTTTGCTACGTCTTATGCTAACAGCTTTTAGCTAGCAGCATGCTAGGCGTGGTTTCAACTGCTGGAGCTGATGAATACTAACGAACAAAGGAGTTGTGACGAAACAAATACAGACCGTTCAGACTCGGGAGAACTCAGGTTTTATCACCACCTGCGTAGTTTGAGAGATTTAAACTGAAAGAGAAGTTGTTGACCTGTTTTCACACCCACTATGAAGGTAAGAACACCCGTGGAGCTAAAATATTCAACAGAAACCTCAGAAAAACTGATTTTAATGGAAGGGATTCTTTGAAGAGTGTGTGACTTATTGGTTTTTCAGTGTAATACATTGGTAGCTCTGTGTGTCCATCAACAAGCTTTGACAGCACTAACATGCTAACTTAATCTCTTATTTTAGATATTTAAAAGAAGACTAGGACTATAAAACCAAGCATTTTGAATCATTTTCCAGCACAATGCATGTTGTGCTCAACTGTGCATATAAATATAGATTCAATGTGGGGTCCACCATGGGTTTAGATGTCTTCTCTACATTTACTCAGCTGCCTGGTTGTGTGACTTGAAGAAGCTCCTCTGCCCTAGACTTTTTTCTGTTTTCTGACTCCTCACATCCAGCAGACAGAATCACCAAGGTCAGGATCCCTGTGCAGCTGTCTGCCAGGTGAAGAGGAGGAGGTTGCTGATGGTGGGTCCATCCTCTAGGCCCAGCTTCCTTTCTCTGTTGGTAGCCTGAGGTCAACAAGGGTAACCCTTCTTCACTGCCCTGCATGAAGTGAGCCATGCTGAGCAACACCATCTACTTATAATCCCCTACAGCTCCTCCCCATTCACCCCCCATGACATGTACAGAATACAGTCAATTCCTGTTATCTTTAACAGCAAGATCAAGATTTATAGATGTCCATTAGCCAAAGTTTGAATGCTCTGCTCTCCATGTTTAATGCATGTAAATGTTTGTGTTTGACTTTGTGATTGTTTTAAAAAGACAGATGAGGAAAGGGATCTTTCCCCCAAACTAATTGCTGAATTTATTGCTGAGCCACTCTCAGATATTTTCAAAAGGAAATGAAACCTTTTTATTTGAAACAATTCTCAGTATGAACAGATACATTATAAAACTGAACATTTAGCAAGTTTTTGGCTGGACTCAAATGAACAACAAAACTCAGGTGGCCTTTAACATTAGCATCCCTAAATACTACGAAGATTTTCATTAAATCACTTCCTGGGTTCACTGAGCATCAGGGGCCGTATTCACAAAGAATCTTAGGGCTAAAAGTAGGTCCTAACTGGCGAATTCAGGAGTAACTCCTAAAAATTGTGGGCGTGTCACTCCTAAATTTAGGACTCCTAGTTTCTTAAGATAAAAGTAATTCACAACCCCTTTTAGGCCTAAAAGTAGCTCCTAAGTCTGGGAGTCCTTAAAAGAAGTCAAGAGGACTCCTAACTCCCTGAGACCTATTCACAAAGACTCCCTAAATAGCTGCAGCCAGACGCAATGTGTTGGACACTCTAGATGATTCTGAATTGACCAAACGATACCGACTAAATCGTGAAGGTATTGAACTTTTTGTAGATTTGGTGCGGGATGCATTCACGTCTCCAACTAGATTCAAGATTTTTATTTTCCATTTGCACATAAAAACAGTCGTCCCATGCACATTGGAATTCTAGTGCAGAGCACCCTGAGTCAAGTTTAAAGAGAAGAGAAGTTAAGAGAGTTAATAAGACAGAGAATAGAACATAATAAAACGAAATAAAGTATCTATGAATAAATGAATTCTTAAAACAGAACAGAAAGTGTTTTTTTTCTTAAACAGAAATAATATTACTGCACATGGAATATTAACTAAAATGTAACAACCCGATCAGTCCAGAAATTAAATGTTTAAGATATTTAGCCACAGGGCAAATGCAACTTTACACCCTGGATAGGACGCCAGTCTGTCGCATAATATGATGCATTTCACGTTTATTCGTTTTTAAACTTCACCCTCTCTGTAAGTAGGTTATTGTGTGTAAGTTGTAGGAAGTGTCAGTCTCGTGGCCGACACAAAGATGTCATCAGGCATTATTTCTGCTACTTGCGCTGTTCATAATTACGCTTTTATCGACATTGAAGTTTTCCATTTCCTGGTTTCACACGTGTCATTCAACAACCAATCACACTGCTGTCCGTCTATTTACTCATGCATAGGAAATGACGTTTTCCATAGCAACGGGACGTCACTCTTAGATTACTTTTAGGGATTTGTCCTACGTAAAAGTAGCTCTTCGTGCGATTGTGAATAGGTTTTAGACGACAACTCCTACGTAAGACCTTTTAGCGCGAGTTAGGAGTAACACCTAGCGGTAAGATAAGAGTCTTTGTGAATACGGCCCCAGATTGCTGCAGACTTCTGTTGTTATTGTGCTTTTAACATGCAAATAAACCAATCACACTGCTGCATTCTCTCTTCATTTAGTTTATTTTATTTTCAGCCTTTTTGACGGTATGTTTCACTTGCGCTGTTCTTGTAAACTGCTGTAGTGTTTTCATTGCACCATTTCTCGACTTGTTTTACCTTTGACTTTTTTTCCTTTCAACACTTATAACCACAGATATTAACAACGGGCAGATCACCTGTTAGTCTGTTTACTGCTGGAAAGTGTTCACTGCTGGTGTTTTGCTGGTTATAAATCACAGATGTTTTTATAAAATTCTGTTAATAACCGCTTTGATGTTCTGTTGTTGGCTAATAAAAGCGACTTGTTGAACAGAACAGCAGCTTTTCCTCCGTCACATGTGGAGATGCTACCGTACATTGCATTGTCCATCAGACCACGTGTCACAGCTGACAATATGCTGCACAAGGGGTGGAGTCAGTGTGTCAGTGTGATAAATAAAATAATTGTTCAAAAACATATTTTTTATGAACACTTCTAGGAAAATCATTCTGGGTTGAAACTTGCAGTGCAGTTATGAGTGAAACGTGTCCATATGTCTGATATCAGAACAAATCGGTGAGATTTCCGACGCTCTGCTCAGGTGTTCATAACAGATAAAAAGATCACAGAATATTTTCTCTTTGATTACTGGTACAGGAAAGTTTTCAGACCAGCAGTCAACCATGACATAGACGGCATGTTGCACTTCAGTGATCGTGACATTGTATCATCATGTTCACTGTTATTGAATATTTTATCAGAAAATTTGCCAAAATCGTATAAAAGCCTATTTTTAATTAACTAAGTTACTGTCAATAGACGACCACTGATGTCAGGAGAAAATAAATATAAAAAATATAATTTCAAGGATCCAAGTGATTTTATCATTTTACAACAGAGTAGCAGATCTTGTTTGTCTAATTGTCTGATCAGGGACTGAGACAAGGATATGATGGGTTAGCAACAGGTTAACTTGACTGGTTGTCATCTGGAGACAGTTCTAGTTTCTGTGCTTGTGAGAATTTACAGGTAAGAATTGCTGACGTAAAGCAAGATGAGCTTCTCAAATAATCCCATTCATATTTATTAAACCTAATTTGAGTATTATGGGGTGCATATCACAGAAATCTGATTTTTACTGTTATTTGTTTAGTTTCCCACACTGTTAAATTTGGCTCTGGTGCAGTTTATTTCCTATTAGTGGAGCTGTGTGATGTTGGATTGAACTGAGCTGCAGGTCAGTGGAAGATCTGCCCAGTCTGATAAGAACATGGTCAGGGATTCTACTCACAGCAAGCAGAACCAAGTCAGCAGCCTACATCATGAGCCACCAGCATCATAAGTCACCAGCTGTTTCGGGCACCAGCATTATTTTTGTTTTAAAATACCACTGTCATTCTTTCATAAATATATTGGAGGATGCTGGAAGGAATTAAATAAATTAAATAATGTACTATGTCAGTATCCTTAAAAAAATTCCTGGATCCAGACGGTAATCCGGATCACCCTCAAAATCTAATCAATTCTTTCTTGGGTTATTTCGGACCTTTCCTGAAATTTTCATCAAAATCCATCCATTAGTTTTTGAGTTATCGTGCTAAGAGACAGACAGACAGACAGACAGACAGACAGACAGACCCTGATGAAAACATTACCTCCTTGGTGGAGGTAAACTATGATGATCCTTTTTATTATTTTCATGTTTTTTATTCTAATGTTCATTCTTGTTGAGGAAACTTGTTCTTTCACAAGTTTATTTGATCTGATATGAAACATTTAAATTATAACTGGCCAAATTAGACTTTTTGCCGGTAAAAAACTACAACTACATGGTTTTTTAAACACTGAACTGTTAAACATATCCTTTTTGTGTGTACTGTAAGTCACTGTATTTGAAGCCAATAAAGTTATTCTCTAATTGCCAATGGAAGTTTAATTTATAAATATATCAAATTGTTTTAAAAAATCTCTTTCAGTCCTTGGTCAGGTGTCTGTTTGCTTACGTACAGTAAACCTGCATTTCCTGCAGTAATTATTTCTGTTTGTGGTAAAAACAGAAACATTCACTCTGTGTAAATTATGATCAATTCTACATATTCATATCTTGTTATTCTGAAGTAAATATAAGACAGATTCTTTAGGAAAAACAATTATCCACCATTTTGGTCATTTTTCTAATTTGAACATGTCTCTTGAATGATGTAGAAAATAGAAAACAGAGACTTTCCCAGTCTCAGACATAGAACATGTATATAAATATGAAAACAAAAATAACTCAACAATCACCTGACACACAGTTTAACACCTGAGTGTGCAGAAAAACAATCTCTAAACACTGTTTGACCGAAAGAATGAGACCGATAATGGCAGTGGGGTAAAAGGTTTATCCTTTCAACGTCTTTTGAAAAGAGTTGCAGCCTGAAATACACAAAAATATTACCATGAAGGTTAATGTTCCAGCTTCATCCCAGTGTTAACATGTAGACAACCGAGGACCAGGCTCAGTTCACACACAGTCATGATAGTTTATCACACCTCACCGAGTACCATGATGTTATTTTGCAGCTACCTCTCAGTGAAAGAGCCAAAGAAGTGGTGACACAGAGCTGTTATGAACAGATTGTCCTGAAGGGGGCAGTGTGCAGCCTCTGCAACACACTTATTCTCCCTCCTAAGGATTTAATCGTTTGTCAGCCATGATAAAAGATGCACTTATAATCATATCCCTGTAATAAAGGAAGTGTCTCTTTGTCCTCTTTCATTCAACACATTGTCACAACCCAGAGCCTTAATCCTGCAAACTGACGGACAGTTGCATCCTGGGAAAAGAGCCTCATGCCATTGTTTGAGTGAGTGAAATCTGTTAAGCTCTAATTCTTTTGTGGGCATTTGCATATTCGGAAGTGTTCTTTTATTGAAGGGCCAAATCCTCCTTGTATGTGATGCGAGGCATTTTTAGTATCATTTGTGAGGTATCTACATACACTATTGGCTCTGCATAATACCTCCATATAATACAAAAGTATCATCTTGCAGATCTGAAGTGTAGCATAACACTCCGATGAAATGCTGCAGTTTCAAGCAGATTCAAAAATCCTCAAATGTCATCAGAAATGTCAAGCGCCTCTGCAGTGACTGGAATGCTTTAAAAATCAATTTCATCACTTGCCTATTTTTTTAATTCATCTGTGAGTTGACAGACCTGCCAGAGGATCATCAACCTGATACTGTTACCTCTCATTCACCTGCTTTAATTAATATTTCTTTTCCTTTCCTTTGTGTTCTGTTCTTCCCTTTATGCTTTTTTTTTCTTCCCCTTTTCACGTCTATCTCGTCCACTCATTCTTAAATACTAGGCTGACTTTCCCTCCTACAGTGCAATTTCTCTGACTGGCTGATAAACTGTTTATCTGTTTGTGGCGTTCGGCACACTCCATAGCATTCTCTGCAGGCCTTGTCTCTGCTGATCTCAGAGTCCCTTCTGCAGAAGCGCTGATAAGATTGTTCAGCTGAGATGGCAGATGGAGAACCACAGAGCATATGGCGTAAAAGGAAAACTGTGACAAACCTTTAGCGTCCAAAAATATCTTTGCACTTGACATTTTATCTTAAAATTTCATGCAGAAACAGGAAAAATGAAGCCTCTCACATTCCTCTCATCATCTCCCAAGTTTTATCTGGATGCTGTTCATTCCAAGTGCATCAACGGGCTGAAACACATGCAAAGTGTTTCTGTCAAATCAGAAACATCATAAAGGTGATGTCAAAATATTTAGGATCTTAATAACGGCTCAGAGAACGCAAAAGAATAAAGAAAGTTTGTGGAGTCACTCAAATCAAATAAATCTGATAAAATAAGATGAATTTGGCCTTGACATGAAAAATAAATCTGGTTCCATTTCAACACTAGTTGTTTTAATGTGGATTACTTTAGGGTCACAGCAGGTGTCGAGTTGTTTTCTCTGCAAATATTAATGTTCAGTTTGAAGCACAATGTGACTAACTCACGTAAGTCATGGTCACAACACGGATCACAAGACAAACTTTGTTTCTTTATAAAGTGTCATGGTTGTGAGTTTTTTTGTGATGTTTTGTAAATAGTTTTGTTTCTCAGTACTTTTGGATTTCAAATGTTCACTTATGTGTTTTCATACCTTTGTTTTTTGTGTTCCCTTAGCTTCACGGTCACCACTCTGTCACACGCGCAAGGACGCACGCACGCACGCACACATGCAGGCACGCACAATCTGTATCAACAATCCTCTCAGCTGCTACTATCCAGAATTAAAATCAGCTGTTATTTGTTGTTATTTGTAGCAGTATGTTTCCAGTCTGTGGATCTATTATAAGGTTGTTTCTGCCTCGTCTCTGTCAATTGGGATTTATTTTGTTTATGTCAGCCAGCTTCAGTTTATTTGTTTATTAAATCTAACCTGTCTGATGCCACTTGAGTTCAACTCACCAAACATTGCAGAGAGAACTTTAGTTAAAGGGATTTCAGCTCTATCTTCAATTCCTTTTACTAATATAATTCCCTGATACAACAGCAGATAAAATGTCCATTAATAAATAAATGTTGCTGTATATCCTGCATATTGCACTTAATTCTCACTTCAGTGCAGTCTCTCGTGTCGACGGTGGACAGAAATGTCTTCCTGGGCTCAGGAGCAGCAGCAGTCTGCTGCCTCGACTGACTGTCACATGAAAAGACAGAAACAGACATAATAATAATAAAAAGGGTTGGATCATCACTTTAATAAACAATGACAAATTAAACTCTTTTATTTATGGATAAATAAATAAATTCATCCCTTAGGGGCAGTTTTAAATTTACAAAAGACTTTCTTGTATCTAAGCAGACGATTTCTAAATGAATTCTTCCAACAGTGGAACATCATTTTCTTTCCTGAAGATTGTTTCAGGGTGTGACTATAACCAGGAAACCAGCATCCTCTGACTGATGACCTTCATTTTCAGAGAAGCAACACTGTCTGTTGATGTGTGTGTGCACTGAAGCCCTAACCTCTGCTGTATTGCCGCCTGGGATTGAAAAAAATAATAATGTTAGTCAGTCATTTTCTTTAACCTCTTATTCCTGTTCAGGGTCACAGGAAGCTCCAGTGGTCATTGGGTCACACCTGGACAGGTTACCAGTCCATCAAGGGGTCACTTAACAACCATTAACACTCAGATCAAGGAACAGTTTAGAGCTGCTAATTACCCTCATGAATGTTTTTGGTCTGTGGGTTGGCGCCGCCGGGCCCTCCGACTGCCACCGGCCGGGCAAGGTGGGTTAAGTGTCTTGCCCAAGGACACAACAGTCACGCCGGGCTCACACTGCCTACGGAACGGCTTCGGTCCGGCTTCGGTCCGGTTTTTCCACAAGCTACCACTCACATCTGCTCCAGATAGGGAATTGCAGCCAGCTCCGGTGCTGGGTGCGGAAACGGCACTCGCGAGAACAGAAGTTCACGTGGGTTATCGATTTGTCGGGACTTCACACGAGAACACGTCCATTATTTAGCAAATGTGTGAAAATGTGTTGTGCTGCAGGCTTTCGGGACCCTGTGTCACCGGGTGTGATGTAATGTTTACATTTCCTATTAGCGCGTGTGCTGTCTAAAAAGAAGAGTCAAGTTACAATTGTTTGTACACTCATTTATTTTGAAAAAACACCGGATATTCAAGCCACACTTCCTGTATAGTTCGTCAGATTTCATCAAACTTGACACGGATCGACTCCGGCGTCTGGAAAAAATAGAACTTTGCGGATTCTTTCCGTAGTGCCGTACGGCCCCCGTAACCGGACCCGCACCACGCGGAGCTACTGTGAGCCTTCAAAAGGGATTTTAATCTAACGGAATACCTGCGGGGTCCGCACCGGACCAGATCTGGATGCAGTGTGAGCCTGGGGTCAGGTGATCTTTTTCTCTGGGCTGAGCGGAGATTCGAACTGGTGACATTCTGGTTACCCAACAACCCGCTCTACCGCCTGAGCCACAGCAACCTCAATAGTGGTCTGGTTTGGAAATCTTCTTGGTGCAAGGCAACAGTGTTACCAACTGCACCACCGTGCAGCCCCTTTAGTATTGGAAGTAATTTTTTTAATTTAGTTACAGCATTCTCTAATAAACATCTGCTGCAATGTTATTTTCTCTCAGTCCTTCAGTAGAAACTCAAAGGCTGTTGATCAGATGAGACCTGGTCAGCTCAGTCTCTACACCATGAATCAGAATAAGATGTATGATAAAGAGAGGGAGATGGTTTGTGTGAAATTTGGGCAAAAATAAAGTCTATGACATCACTGAGAGCTATATTTAGGCTATTACTTTCAGCATCAATGCAAATATTAAAGTCTATTAATATAAATAATGCATCACTATTCAATAATCTGTCTAAAAATAAAGGATAAAAATGTAAGAATTGGACAGAAATTCAGTTTTTGTTTCATCTGCTTCATTGTGTTGCAGCATCACTTTTCTCTGCATCTCTGAACAATGTCACACAGTTAGACGATTGGCTGCCTCTTTGCATCTGCTCTCTAGTTACTGTTTGTTTTGGTCTTTTCTCTGTGTATTTAGGTGCTGATTTGTGCCGGCAAGGGACACGTGAAAGAACGATTGATGAACAACAACATGGAGGAGAAAACAAGGCCCAGGAATAAGCTCCTGCAAAAGCAATCAAACCCACACACGTAACAATGAAAACAAATAAAACAGACAAACAAGAAAAATGCTCCTGTTAAAAAACCTCTGATGATGGTGAATTACACTGGCTGATGTTTCCGTTCTAATCAAAGACAAGTTGATGTTTTAGGTTTTGATTTTAAAGAACATGGTAATGTCATGTATCACCATGTGCATGTTTGGTACATGATACCAAACAACATATTTATTACCTTGACATGATTCACATTAACAGAAAAAGCAGGTAGTGTTTTATGATCCTTGAGCTGAATTTGATCCTGTTCCTGTTTTTCACATCGTCGACTCTTGATTTATCCATTTAACATCTAAATGCTTTTCAGTGTTCAAGTTGTGTTTTGTGCATCTTCTTCTGTGGGTCGCTCTTTAGACTGTTTTCACTAAAAGTTGTTGCTCCTACACAGATGCAGTTACAGAATTTGAGCAACTTTAAAAAGGCCCTTCCATTAAAAACAGTTTTTCTGAGGTTTCTGTTGAATATTTTAGCTCCACAGGTGTTCTTACCTTCATAGTGGGTGAAAACAGGTCAACAACTTCTCTTTCAGTTATAATCTCTCAAACTACGCAGGTGGTGATAAAACCCGAGTTCTCCTGAGTCTGAACGGCCTGTATCTGTTTCATCACAACTCCTTTGTTCATTAGTATTCATCAGCTCCTGCAGTTGAAACCACGCCTAGCATGCTGCTGGCTAAAAGCTGTTAGCATAAGATGTAACAAATAGGAAGAGACTACATCTGCTGTTGCCATGCGCAGCACGACAGGAAACAGTATACCTTGCTCTCATAGGCTAGTTTGTTAGCCAATCAGAGTCCAGCAAATTAGAATAATGAATATGAACGAGCTGCTGATGAAGCAGCCTGACAGAAGGAGCCGGAACCACCCGAGTTTTAATGCAGACAGATTGAAAGATCTGTTAATCAGTGTTTCCTGACGTTTTTTTAGATATAAAATGTTTCATATTACTGGTTAATACTTAAGAAATAACCACAAAGTCATGAAATTTGTATGAACTGGCTTCTTTAAGAACTTAAATTTCCTCTTATGTCAAATCAATTTCATTTAACCATACTTTTTTCAGTCACTGAAGGGAAACACGATCAACATATCCTGTCACTCTCCAGCCTCTCTTCCATATCTGTCCATGTGCAGAACCTTTCATCTCTAAAATACCAGCTGACAAATCTGTGCACAGTTATCATTACAGTGAAACCTCGCTATAGTGGTCACTGATGGGACCAGACGTTTTGTCCGTTATGGTGGGGTGTTCGCCCCAGAGAGGTAGAGTGTACGGGTGTCCTGTCATCTCTGTAAACCATTGTCTGGATATTTCCTCTGTGAATTTGTTTATTTTATGACCTAGCACATGGTCAAATCCCTTCTGAATGTCTCAACTTTGAATAAAATTTGATAGATACTCAGTTTTTTTATTTACAATGAAAATACTCATGTTTACATTGTTTAAGAAAGGGAGAAACTGGCATGATGCTGAAACTGTTGAAAGTTGTATGACAATTTGTGCTGAACAGCCACTTCTCTGAATGTCACATCAAAATGAGAGAAGTGCTGATACTTGTCCCTGACTCCACCAGGTAGCGCAGCAGGTCATTGGCACATGTGATGGATTGGGATCAAGTACTGATTGCTGATGGCGACAGCTCAGGGTCCTACTGGTTCGTGCGGTGTGCAGCTGGCTTCTGTGCCACCCACCTGGTCAATCCAGCTCCTCCACTGCAGGAGCGTCGGCGTCTGTGTTCACTGTCCGTTAGAGGGGTGAATTTTCACTGATTTTTTTTTTTCTGTGCGGATGAAAAGTGTCCTTTGTCCTTAACAGCAGGGCGTCCGCTCCAGAGAGGTTATATAAGTAGTGAAAACACTTGGTCGGCCCAAAACCTGTCAGCTGGACAGGGGTGTCTGTTCCTGAGTGGTGTCCACCGGACGGGATTTCACTGTTGTAGTCCAGTTGCTAAATAAATGTGCCTGTTATCATATCGTTTAGGAATTGAGACAAATAGTCATTGTAGAGATACACAGTGTGTAGTTGATGACATACTATCTTATCAGAACAGAATTTCTTGTTTTTTTTTGTTTAACTGAAGAATCCAAACTGTTGGTCAAAATTACATATTTTAATCTGATCTCAGGTCAGTGTGTTCAGAATAAATTATTTAAATATAAATGATTCTAAAATTAACACTTTTGTTGGTGAGTTTTCTCCAATGTCTGTTGAATATAAAATTGTGATTGTTTAGCAAATATTTTTTTCTGCTTTTACTGTTTTCAAGTCAACATAAAGAACTCACGTTTAGGTTTATTTATTTATAACAAAATGTTTATTCATAACAAATTCATTTCAAGACACTTTATAGAAAAAAATCAACCAATTAGCAATAAAACATTTCCTATAAGGAACCAGCTGATTGGGTTGAATTGGTAATTCGTAGACTTTTTTTGGTGGTACTCAAATCGGTAAGTAAGTTCTGCATGTAAGCAGAATGTAACCACATACAACTTTATGGGCTGTTCTGTATTTTCAAAACAAACATTTCTAATTAAAATTAGTTTTCAAGGTACTGAATAAAAATATACAAGGATTTTTAGGTGTTTTAGGAATCAGAAACTAGTTCTACACATTTAGCAACATCCTCTTTCAATCTTACAACCAACTTCACAAAGACAGTGAATGAGATTTTATAATAAAATTCAAACTCTAGATTACATTCAAAATAGTTGATTTTGCATTATTGTGCTTATTTAGCAGCCAAGTTCTACAATAGAAGCAATTTTGGAAATTTTGGATGACTTAACTAAATAGCTTTAAAAATAGCTTAATGTAAGGAGATTTGTTTAAAAGGATCCAGTTTTGGCTATAGCTTTATAAAGAAATAACCTGGATTCCTCAACAGTGTCATCTGCCTTTCGTGTCTGGCCTTTGAAAAAAGCAATTTTCTGGTTTTTATGTGGTTCCAGTTCAGTGGCTCTTTGACTTTCCAACACTTGGCCTTTTATGACAGATGAAGACTTTTTAGCCACCTCTATGCAGAGGCAGTGGACTGGCTCCTGTTAATTAGTACTTTGTCTCTGCTCAGAAATGACCTTTTCTTTTTTGCACGACATGAATTGACTCTGACTTTTCCATCAAGTGTTTCCTCTGTTTTACATTTCTGTTGGTGTGTGACTCTTTTCTTGGTGCTGCAACATTTATTAAATGTAAAGGTCCAACTTTTGTGTTAGATTGGTTACATGTAATTCCTAGATTTATGTATTTATTTTCATTTAGTAATTCATTTAATAATAATGGCACAAGTTGTCCACTTTAGGCAAGGCAAGGCAAGGCAAGGCAAGTTTATTTGTATAGCACAATTCATGTACAGGACAATTCAAAGTGCTTTACATGAAACAAAAGCATAAGTAAAAGAATGAAAACATGATTTAAATAAACAGAATTAGAACAAAGGACAGCTTAAAAGCAACTGTGTGGATTTGGACTTTCTAATAAAACTTTATGTAAATGCAGCGGAGAACAGGTGGGTCTTTAACCTTGATTTAAATAAACTGAGTGTTTCAGCTGATCTGAGGCTTTCTGGGAGTTTGTTCCAGAAATGTGGAGCATAGAAGCTGAAAGCAGCTTCTCCATGTCTGGTTCTGACTCTGGGAACTGATAAAAGACCAGATCCAGAAGACCTGAGGAGTCTTGTAGGTTCATACTGGGTCAGGAGGTCACTGATGTATTTTGGTCCTAAACCATTCAGAGCTTTATAGACCAGCAATAGAACTTTAAAGTCTATCCTCTGACGGACAGGCAGCCAGTGTAAAGACCTCAGAACTGGACTGATGTGGTCCACTTTTCTGGTTTTAGTGAGAACTCTAGCAGCAGAGTTCTGAATGAGCTGCAACTGTTTAACTGATTTTTTAGGAAGACCAGTAAAGATGCTGTTACAATAATCAAGCCGACTGAAGATGTACTTTACTATGTAAGCACTACAACAAAGACAATGAAAACCAACATACTGTATTTGACTGAATCTTCTCTTCATTACAATCCCTTCATGCTGATGAGCATTGGGAATGGTAAATGTCCTGTATTTGTATAGTGCTTTTCTAGTCATTCATACAAGTTTTACATTTACCCATTCACACAACCCGATATGTGAAGAAGGGAGGGGCTAACATTTATACAATATGCAAATCGGGGGGCTACATGGGGTTCCCTGTCTTGCCCAAGGACACTTCGACAAGTGGTGAAGCCGGGATCTATCCACCAACCTTCAGATTGGAACACGATCGCTTTAACCACTCAGTCACAGCTGCCCCTCTGATCTCTGCTTTAGATCAGCAGTTGAACAGATGAGCTGAACACTTTTAGGAACTCCCAAGTAGACCAGCGCCCCCAAATCCCCTGGTCATTGAATTAGTAGATTTATCGATCAACTGTGAAAAGCCAACCTTAGCAGAGGCCACCATCCAGATAAATAACGGAAAGGCAACTGGACCTAACAACATCCCAGCAGAAGCACCAAAATCAGACCTGGGTATGTCAGTGGAGATGTTGTACCCACGCTTTGAGAGGAACTGGAAGGAAAAGATGTACAGACTGACTGGAAGGAAGGTTACCTGATCAAGCTTCCCAAGCAAGGTGACCTCAGCAACTGTAGCAGCTACAGGAGCATCACACTTCTATATGTAAGACGAGGTCTTCAACTGAGTCATCTTGGAGAGGATGAAGGATACTATCAACTCACAGGTGTGAAATAAGCAAGCAGGTTTCTGGCAGAACAGATCCGGCAAAGCTCTGCATCATAGTCGAGCAGTACCTTGAATGGACTCCCCATTCATCAACTATGAGAAGGTCTTTGACAGTGTGGATCGAGAGACCCTCTGGAAGCTCCTTCAGTGCTATGGCATCCTACATGGTTAACCTGATCCAGAACTCCAACACAGCATGTCCTGCAGAGTTATCCATAGAGTGCAGCTCACTGACTGACTGGAAGCGCAGTCCTTCATCAACCTTGGTAGCATCATTGACCAGCAGGGTGGCACAGATGCGGATGTCAAGGCAAGGATAGGCAAAGCAAAGCTGCCTTCATCCAACTCAAGAACATCTGGAGCTCCAGAGATCTGTCCATGACCTCCAAGATCTGACTTTTTGACTCCAACGTGAAGTGCATCTTAGAGGTCCATGGAAGACTACCAAGACAACCATACAGAAAATCCAGATCTTTATCAACAGCTGGCTTGAGGCCGACACAACCAAGATGGGTTACACCTGGAGTCAGCTTGAGGGGATGGCTCAGGACGGAGGACTCTGGAGAGTTGTTGTTGGCAGCCCAAACCCTGACAGGAGTGACAGGCATTACCTGTTAATTAATATGAGTCTTTCTGAGACTTTTATGATATTAAATTAAAGGTGGTATATGGAATATTTTCATTAACAGCACTATTTTTAACAAAATAATTCCTCCACGGGGTGTTTGAAGTAAAATATTATAAAATATTAATTTTGTCAGGTACAACATTGGCATTTTGATAACATCTACCAGCCAATAGCTGGCAGAGCAGCGGCACCTTTTTGGGTTGCCTAATACCAGTTTTTAAAAACGATTTTTCTGAGGTTTCTGTTGAATATTTTAGCTCCACAGGTGTTCTTACCTTCATAGTGGGTGTGAAAACAGGTCAACAACTTCTCTTTCAGTTTTAATCTCTCAAACTAATAGGTGGTGGTGATAACACCCGAGCCTGTATCTGTTTCGTCACAACTCCTTTGTTCGTTAGTATTCATCAGTTGAAACCACACCTAGCATGCTGCTGGCTAAAAGCTGTTAGCATAAGACGTAGCAAACAGGAAGATACACGGTGCGCTGTTGCCATGCGCAGCAGGGAAGGAAACAGTATGCCTTGCTCTCATAGGCTAGTTTGTTAGCCAATCAGAGTCCAGCAAATTCAAATAATGAATATGAACGAGCTGCTGCTCGAGGCCTGACGGAATGAGCTGGAACCAGCAGAATTTTGATGGAGACAAATTGAAAGGTCTGTTAATCAGTGTTTCCTGACATTTTTTAGATATGAATTTTTTCATATTACTGGTTAATACTTAAGAAATAACCTCAAAGTCCTGAAATATGTATGAAATGGCCTCTTTAAAATGCAGGTCCAACATTGTGATGTGCAGAGAACTGATATGTTGGTAGTGTTCTGTACATTTTTAATTAAACTTTCTATCTATTTATTATGGAGGTAAAATGTAAAATGTTGACACTGATCCTTTTTTGCAGTATTTAAGAATCCTTCAAAGAATTGTGGGATCGACGTGGGGATCAGGGGAACTCCCAAAATCTAATCGATTGGTCCTTAAGGTATTCCCAAAACATTCAACCTGAAAATCTAATCAATATCTGTTCATTACATTTTATTTATGATGACAACAAACAAACAGAAAAAACAATAAATAAGCCTACTCTAATAAAAACACAACCTCCTCACCAGAGGTAACAACACAAATATTTATAATCAATTTCAGGATTGGGCTCTTCTCGACACCTTTTATAACAAACTCCTTCTTCTCCCTTTGCAAAATCAGAGATGACCTTTGCATGAATAAAGTCAGGAAGGATTAAGGCAGAAAAGACCTTTGCATTATCAGCCAATAGGAGAACTAGGTGCAATTTCTTTGAATGTGGTTTGAGTGTCAAATCCACCACCTGCCTGTTGGCAATGCAGGGCTTGTGTGTGTGTGTGTTGGGGGGCAGATAGAAATATTATTATATTATATTATATTATATTATATTATATTATATTATATTATATTATATTATATTATATTATATTATATTATATTATATTATATTATATATTTTGTGATTTATTTGTTTTTTTGTATATAAACAGAGAAAACCATTGAACGCTTATTAGTCTATTATTACTGCTTCAACATCCTGGCAAGATCATAGTATCACATCTTATTACAAACTTGTCTTTCATTATCAGTTAAAGTTGAAGTTTCTTAAAGAAGTTTCATAAATGAAACCATTTATGTCATTAAGTTTATTTCAGAGGAGCTGAATAACTTTTTCTGATTGTTTCTGCTGTGTTGTAGAAGCAGCAGGCATTAGGACTCAGGCTGAAGCTTGGGGGGGGGGGGCGATTGGCCTTTTATAAAGACGAGGACTCAAGTTTGAGACTCTAATCAAACAAAGACTCTGACTTTACTTGGACTCACAGTTTTGAATTTAAACCCAAACCGATCCCACAATCGATTCTGATTGATTCACGACATGCACGTTATACTGTTGGTAAAGCAGCTTTGGTTTGATGTGGTTTTGGTATTAAACTGGGATGATTATGTCTTTTAATGGCAAAGTCTGATCAATTTAACTATTAGATAAGACATGTTTCTTCAGGTATCCACTTAAAAAAATACATCAGTGCAGTAAAGTACATAAAGAATGTAGTCCCACCCCCTGTGTCCTCCTCTACTATTTCTACAGTTTAACAGTATTGTCAGCATCTCTGGTACAGAGAGCAAAAAAAAAAAAAAACATGTAGATTAATCAATATTCCTAATAGAGACAATTTGTTTACTTGTATTTTAGTATTTGTGCAGGACAAATGTGGCCCTTATATGTGCAGTTATATGTGGCCCTAAAATCAACTGATCCAGTGCAACCCCTTTCTGATTGTATGGCTGAGATTAATACTTGGCTCTCTGATAATTTTCTCCACTTAAACGAGTCTAAATCGGAAGCAATATTGTTTTCCCCTTGTTCTCCTGCTGCTGTAGTCCCGACTCTGCCCTCCTGCTTGTCGGCTCTACTGAAACCAAACTGGGGGTCATCTTTGACTCTGGCCTCAGATTTGATGTCCAGATTAATCAGGTTGTTAGATCCTGTTTTTTCCACCTCCGTAGGCTGACCAAGCTAAAACCCATTCTGAGCAGAAAAGATCTTCACTCAGTCATCCATGCATTTGTGACATCACGCCTTGATTATGCCAACTCTCTGTTATATGGTGCTCCTTCATCCGCAATAGTTCGTCTCCAGTTAGTACAAAATGCTGCTGCACAATTTTTAACTGGGACTGCTTTGAAACAACATATCACCCCTGTACTGGCTAATCTGCACTGGCTGCCAGTCCGCTATCGGATTAAATTTAAGATTCTTTTATTTGCTTTTAAATCTTTGCATGTGCTCGGGCCACCCTACTTGGCGCAGCTTCTCTGTCCCTATGTCCCGAGGCGTTCCCTGAGGTCCTCTGAGCAGCACTTGCTGCAGGTTCGTCCAGCCCGCTATAAGGCCCGCGGTGAGCGGGCGTTCTCAGTTTGCGCCCCTAGTTTATGGAACCAGCTCCCCCTGACGGTCAGACTCGCCCCATCTCTTAGTATTTTTAAGATCTGTTTAAAGACTTACTTTTATTCTCAGGCTTTTAACTCTGTTGGGGCAGTCTAACCCCTTGCTGACCTTATTTTATTGTTTTCATGTTTGTTTTTATGGTATGTTTATTTTTATCTCTGTATTTGTTGTTTTTATTTGTGTACAGCACTTTGGTCTGCGTCACTGCAGTTTTTAAATGTGCTTTATAAATAAATTGATGATGATGATGATGATGATTTGCATTTCGTACTAATTGGCGTCAGATTAAATAGACAAAAATGATTCAGACTAAACAGCTTCACACCAAACTCAGCCAAAACGAACTACAACTTCTTTCTGTTGAGCTACAACAATTGGTGAAGAAAATTTTGACTGTCATCAAGTTGCAAACACAACCATGCAAACGATGTTCTTTTGCTTTCTCATGGTTTTTCTGCTACTACTGGCAGCAGATGGATATTTTCAGCAAATGTTTGTTTTTTCTAGATGGATTAAAATGGATTAATCGGAATCTATTAGTGTAAAACTTACAGTAAGAGAAGCTGTTCAGATGGTTGTGTTTGCAACTTAATGTTAATAATTTTCTCCACCAGCTTTTGTAGCTTAATGAAAAAAGTCTTAGTTGGTTTTGGCAGAACCAGTCTGAGTCTGTTTGGTCCGAAGTCTGATGTTTTCATGAGATCTGATGTTTGTTGTTGTCTGATGTCAGAGACTGTTTTACCTGAAGTCTGAGGATGGACACTGTCTTTACAACCAACTTTACCAGTGTGCTCCCTCTCCTACCTGTCTGCATCTCCACCAAGTCATGATTCAATTTAACAAATATTGATCTGAATGTGGAAACTTGAAAGATATTAGGATAAATAACTCACATTGCTACATTTAAATATTATACTTGAAAAAACAAAACAAGAAAATAAAAACACAAAACAACAAAATGACGTTTTCTTCAAAAATCTCATTTAAATGATTTCATCTTATTCTGATTTTATTAATTAGGAGCGTTTTATGTTTTTTATGAGCACCTGGGTTGTCCATGAAATAAAAACAAAACACATACATGAGTAAGAAGCTGAACTATTTTCAAGCCCCCGCTTGCATTTCAGCAGACCGGGAGCTGTTGCTGAAAAATTCCCAGGATCACTTACCTGAAAAACAAAAGCAGAGAAGAAAACTGTAGTGTGTGCAGGCCACAGCCCTGTGGATTATTCTACTAGTGTTACATGGATTAGCAACAGCCTGACCTTTGACTCTTGTTAGGGATTACTTGACTTCTGGCCTTCTTCAGGTGGAAAGGGGTCTCAGTAACTTCTATAGAACATACTTGTCTGGGTCAGAACTGTGTGATGACTTTATGGACCTAAAAACTGGAACTGAAGTTGCAGTAGGTGAGATATTGGGATTTTAAATGCTTGTTTAAAGAGGCCATTTCACACAAATTTCAGGACTTTGTGGTTATTTCTTAAGTATTAACCAGTAATATGAAACATTTTATATCTAAAAAACGTTAGAAAACACTAATTAACAGACCTTTCAATCTGTCTGTGTGAAGATTATTATGTTATTTTGCTGGATTCTGATTGGCTAACAAACTAGCCTATGAGAGCACGGTTTCCTGTTTCCTGCCCCGCTGCACATGGTAACAGCTTACGTACTCTCCTCTGGTTTGATACTTGTTTATGCTGACAGCTTTTAGCCAGCAGCATGCTAGGTGTGGTTTCAACTGTGGGAGCTGATGAATACTAACGAACAAAGGAGTTGTGATGAAACAGATACAGGCCGTTTGAAATCGGGAGAACTCTGGTTTTATCACCACCTGCTAGTTTGAGAGATTAAAACTGAAAGAGAAGTTATTGACCTGTTTTCACACCCAGTATGAAGGTAAGAACACCTGTGGAGCTAAAATATTCAACAGAAACCTCAGAAAAATCGTTTTTAATGGAAGGGCCTCATTGAGCATTTGCTGTTGTAACAATTTTGGCTTTTTTTTTTTTTTTTTTTACAGAAAATATGTTTTATGTTTCTAGATTTGTAAAAATTAATCTTGGTCAAAAAATTGCAAATATTTTATTAAGTCAGATGTGTCTTTTAAGTGAGATATGCTGGTACAAAACCCATATAATAAGTCCCTCTTTGATCCAAAGCATTTTCATGTATTTTTGTGTAATTTAATCAATGCCCTGTGTTTCAAGATTCTGATATGTGTTTGCATTAAGTTTTATTTAAAAAAACAAGCTGTTTATGTTTGTTTTTTCTTTTGCTGATGGGCATCAAACTTTCAGGCTACAGATGCTGAATAAGAATAGCACACAATGGGGCTTGACACTTGAGTGTGTGCATGTTGTGTATGTATGTGCTCATGTTAAGTCTCTCCTGATCTTCTCAACACCCCTGCACATGAGTATAGAAACAATTTACAAAGCTCTGTGTAATCTTTCTTTTTAACTGCACTCATGGTTTCTTGTGCAGGGGATTACTGTACCACTTTTTGTGTGGAATCTGCAAAAGGAGGAGGGAAATACAGAATGGTGGAAAAAAAAGAAAACAAATTGAAGAGTAATCTCTGCAAAAAATAGACAGTTGAATGAAGGGAGTCTCCCAGAGCCTCCATCTTTTTCGGGCCAGAAAATCCCATAATCCTCCATGTTTGATGTCTCAAAACTAATGGCGTTTATTAGGATAGCCCGAAAGGCGCTTTGTCCACAGCACGAGTGCCATTGAGGTTTTGAATGACATTGCAAGGAAAGAGTTGGTAACTTTAGCTTAATCTGAGCTTATCCATTCCTGATGCATGCGCAGGTGTGTGGCCCATAAGGCCAGAGAAGGCTGGGCTCTCCTCTGCAAGCCAGAGATCAATTCTGCTCCAGGGGCCAAAGTCATCCAAAAGAAAACACACTGCACCTTGAACTCTGGAGGTTTGAGCCCTTTCATGAAAAAAGTGGCTATTATCACATTTTAATTAAAGGACTTTCTTTTATCTACTCACTAAGATATGGAATGATCTTTTCCTGCTGAATCAGTTTACATTTCATCAAGAAAGCCATTCAGTTTGAGATTTTGTTTTAACTGCTGTATTCATCACACTGCCTTCTGCTTTCTGACTTTCAACCCTGTCAGTTCAGCTGCACGATATTTTGGAGCTGGAAATCTTCACCTTCATTTTACCTTGTCAAAGTCTCCCATACAAAATCACAAATATGACCTTTTCTCATGAAAAAAAAAAGACTCAGAAATAACACTGATGCATGCTTTAAATTTATAATATGCAATATTTTTAACAAAACACAGTGATCCCTCACTTATCGCGGTTAATTGGTTCCAGACCCCCCTCAAATCCACGAAGCAGGGATACACCAAGACACAAAAGATAATCCGTTCAATTCTGAAAATAAAAGTGATTCTTCAAAATAAAATACCGCGATTGACAAATGCAATCACGTTTATGTATCTAGAGAAATAAACACAACACACACACAGCGCAATAGAGTGTGCTGACTACGTTGAGGGGAGGGGGGGGTGGGTGTCTAAACACAAACAGAGAAAGAGTCTTTCCAGAAGAGCAAAAGAGAGGTAGTTGTCAATTCAAGATGAATGATGTAGCAGGAGTAATTAAAACAAACTCTTCAATTATTTAATGATGTTGTTTACTTATTCACAGTGAAAAAACTTCTGTGAATAAACAGACAAGCAGAAGCGCTTGTGGACCGGTGCAGAGAAAGACGCATCTGGTAACATGGGAACTGTTAGGTTTTTTCCTTATTCTATCAAACCCTCTGTTATTATAAATAGAAGAATCACCCCCACTCAAGAACTTTGGTTCAATACTCAGCTGAGGAGAGGGTCAAGAACGCAGCACCTCTGCGAGACAGCTCTGTGACCGCTCTGATGCTCGGCCCTCAGCTCAGTGTCTTTATTCACTTACAGAGGATAGAATTGCAATGAATCTGGAAGAAGAAAAAAAGCAGGAGTACTGGAAATACTCAGCGCTCCTCTATCTGCTTCTTCATCCAGCTGCAGGCTGAGCCACGCCGCTGCTGCTCCACTTGAAAACTCGGAATCCTGTTTTTATTTATCGGTTCCTGAGCCATGTTTTTTTTGTAAATTATTGGCATTTTAATGTTATTTCCATAACCTGTGTTTTTTGCCCTAAAACTGGAAACTTGCACTTTTTTTTTAACAGTGTTTCAGATTAATTCAAACGCAGGAGCGCATTGTTGTGGTCATTAGATCATCATTAGATGTGTTTTTTGTTCATTTGAGTAAACATGCCGTCTTTAATATAGCCTAAATAAAATTCAACATCCTTTCAACAGTAACAGAAATGCTTGGGGCATTTTTTGAAGGGGGTGCTTCAACACGGCCGGGACATAAAAGGGGGTGCGTGGCAAAGTAAGTTTGGAAACAGCTGCTATAGGGGATTCCCGACATGTGAGGAGCAGAGTCTTTATAAGCAGCTCACGCTAACATGTAGCAGCAGCTGACTGAAGTGTGGGAACTCCAGGCTGCGGGTTCAACTGGAGCAAACACCACGGAGGATTTTGTTGCTTGTTGGAGAAGTACGGCATGCAGGATGGCGTTAGGAGGACAGAGGATCTTAGGAGGGACTGCAGGAAGTTTTGGTTTGCTCAAGAAGAGCCGGGGAGCTACTTGAGCTCTTTGCCACGGACTGAATTAATGACTGAGCTACAGGTAGGATTCTGAATTTTTCAGAATCAGTGTGATCAGCGGGGCTGGAGAGCGTGATTATTGAGCTGTACTCATGATATTTTATTGTCCTCCTCGGATCGCAGATCAGAACAATTTTAAAAGGTACTTGCATCAAGTCAAATTTGTTTCTAAATTGCCAACATCAATTTGTAAAACTATTTCTTAAAGTCTGTTTCAATTAGGCTCTGATTCACTGAAGGACACAGTTTTGGAGGCTTCTTAACAGGATCAAACCAGAGATCGCAGATTCATCCAATTTACAAAGCATCTTAAAATCTGTGCTTTAACTAAATAATATCTCTCTATGCTGATAGTTCTCATTTATTTAAGTTTTATTTATTTATCAAGGTGAATCTCAGCCATGAACCAACTAAATACTGGCAGTTTAATAAATGCCCTACCAGAGAGGAGAACACTGGCTGGGTCACTCAGCTCACATGCTGATCCATCTGATTCTGGCATACAGGCAGACATTAAAAGAGCTGAACTACTGAGACTGTGAAGGATCTGCAGTCACGGTTTGACAACACAGACAGGGATGTTTTTGGGACTGCTACAACTATCTGGATGAGTTTGAAGATGCTGTAACATCTGTGTTGAATGAGCTTCTGTGAGAACAGCTGTGTGCCATCACACACCATGGTCAGTTACAAAAAGACAAACCCTGGTTCACAGACAGCTGAGGTCAGAAAAGGAGACAGAGATGTTACAGAGAGGAAGAAGTCACATCTATCCCTCCCTACAGCACAACTACAAACGCCTTCTCTATACTTGGGACGAGTGTCCTCTGAGACAGAACCCCTGCAAAGCACCTGGACTGGTCTCTGTCTCCTCATCCACCTTGACGCTCTGTCCTGACCAGCTGTCTCCAATGTTCATAGACATTTTCAACACTTCACTGGAGACACGCCATGTACCAGCCTGCTCTGAAACATCAACCATCATCCCTGTTATGTCAGTCTTAAGTAGTTAACAGATTTTTTTAGAGTTCAAAAAACTTTCTCTCTTCATTCCACAAATTGACCTTGAATGTAAGTGTCATTAGATAAAAATGGAAAATAGAATGTGTCATGTTAATATGTCATTCCTGGTAAAAGTTGGACATTTGTATGTTAAACAACATCAAAATATTTGTCTTATGCTCAGCTATTTGTCAGTAATGTTGCGCTGCAAGATGGATTCTCGCAAGATTTTAAAGAGTTTTACAAACCCACGAAAATCCATCTTGGTAAAACAAATTTTGGACCAATCATGTGTTAGCATTGTGCTTTGGGGCGGGTGTTCAGGTGAGAAACAAAACAAAACAAACATGGCTGTGTAAGTGGACGCAGCTGTAGAAGCAGCTATGAAATCTGTTTTAGAACCAGAGAAGATTTCTTCATTGAGAAGAGACGAAAGGTAAGAACTTTGTGCTTTTCTTGATGGTAAAGATGTGTTTTGCTTTTCTTAACGTTGTGTGTGTTTTACTCCGGAATGGATTTGCAAGAGTTTGATTTACTGTGATTGGCTAAAAACAAATCATCAAAGTCAGACACTTGCTGGCTCGTCCTCCAATCAGATTAAAATATTATACCAGATGTCCCTCCCTTTTATAGACGGTTTCAAATGGAGCGGTTCCAGATGTATGTGTTTCCCCAACTCGACAAGAGGTGGAGCTACACATAGATCTGGTAGAGCCAGGTTAATTTGTCAGGGGTTTCCTGGCTGCCGACTCTCCTGTTTATCACTCCCTTGGGGCTCCCGGGTTGGGAGAGACTTCCTGCTGTTGAAGTAACATGTATCTCTGTCCCCCATCCTTTGCTTGACTTCAGACACCAGCCTGGACCGTGTAACCTCTAAATATGTCTCTGCGTTTCCTGATTGTCTCCATTCTGAAGTGCAAGTTTCTGACCTTCTGCTCTGAGCTTGGAGGTTTGACAAGGAGTCACATTGATCAGTGTTACGACTCTGATCGTGAGTGTTTGTGTTCCAGGTAGATTTTTCCACAAAGGTGACCGTCAGTGGCGGCTGGTGAAATATTTTTTGGGTGGGGCTGCATAAATCCAATTAAGTGACAGTCAATAAAACATTTGTAAAGATGAGTTAATGTAAACCCTGTAAAAAAAACATTTTCAACTTCAGTTAAATATTTAACAAAAACTTTATTCCAATGTAAAATAAAATAATAATCTTCAGAACAGGTTAATCTAGTCAACCAAGCAGGTAAATTCTGTGTATTAACATTACATTTTGTGTTAAGTAATATTTAATATAAGATGCATCTTTCTCCACGCTGATTCAGTAAGTAAATAACATAAAAAACAATTGAAGAGCGCTTGTTTTAGTTACTCCTGCTCTTAATTTGACATGGTTCATCTTGTCTTCAACACTTTCTCTTACTCTTTCGTTTGTTTAGACACCTGAAATCCCCCCCCCAACGTAGTCAGCACAATCTGTTGCACTGTGTGTGTGTGTTTGTGTAGGTGTGTGTGTTGTGTTTATTTGCATCTCTATAGTCTGTTTAGATACACAATTATGATCGCATTTGTCAATTTGTCAAGTATTTTAGTTTGAAGAACTGCTATTACATTTGGCAAGATTGTCTTGTGCGTCTTGGTGTTATTTCCTGCCAGAATTGACGTGGCGGCTCGTGCAAAAAATAAACCAGATGCCAAAATGATATCTTAACAGCTTCATGTCTGGCGTGAACTACATCATATAGGTTAACAAGGGCACCAAATAGAAGCGGTCTCTGTTCCGCTCCGCTTTGCAGCGCTTCCGCTAGTACTGAGGCCTAAGCAAACTACGTAGTACGTACAGAAGTGTGATTGACAATCTGGTAGCCAATAGATAACGAAACGGGTTTGTTATCAATTGGCTACTTTTTTTCAAGCCTCACCAGGTCTATAATTTATGAATATTATAACTTTTTCTTTTGGACGCCATACATAAGTACAAGACCACTACAAGTTGATAAAATGATTTTAAAGTAATTTTGACATCTAAATTTGTTACAAAATCCTCTTTACCACCTTTAACAAGAGAAGAGTCTGTGTGCTGACTAACCTTAAGATATTTCATTTAAAAAAAAAAGTTATATCGAAACAACAATGATAATAAATGCACTAGCCAGTATCAGAAGAGTTGTATCAGTGAAGTGAAAATAAGTTCAGCTGTATTGTAAATATACAGACTTCTTTTATGCACATAACCAGGGCTTGACATTAACTTTTCTGTTCACCAGCCACTGTGGCTAGTGGTTTTCCAAAGTTACTAGCCACTCAGCATTTTCACTAGCCACAATTTTGTTGTTGTTCTCGACCTGCTGTCTTCCACTTTTCGTTAAACGACCTTTTCTTTTTCTTTGTCTCTCCTTCCTTCGTTTCATCTTCATGTTTTCTTTTTGTTTGCTCTTCGGGTTTCCTGACGCCTTGACTGTGCCGCCACATTATCACCCCCACTACTTCACAACTGTTGTCCACAGGGACCGGCTGTCTAAAGTGACGTTGGTCACGAATGGACCAATGAGCAAACACTGTGCGCAGGCAGTGCTCATGGGAGTTGTAGTGTCTTAGTCTCACATTGCAATTCGTTTATTATTTCAGATGTCATTTGAGAAAACTACAATAAAAAAATGTATATAAAATTCAGCCCGCCAAAAGTGGCTAGTCGGAGTGGCTGCGTCACCCGCCACTGCTGAAATTCACCCGCATTTGGCGGGTTGGCGGGTGTTAATGTCAAGCCCTGCACATAACCAAGAAGAAGGACATTGCTGCCCCTTCCAAGGCTTTTTGATCAAGGACTGCTGGGTCCTAATGAGATTTGGAAGCCACTCCCTGAATAAAAAGAATGAATTTCCAATAATTCAATAACTGAAATCAACCCTGTGATCCATAAACACTAGCATGATGAGGTCATTCCTCACTGTATGCCAGCACATGATGCAAGAACAACATTAGCTTTGAAGCAGCTGCTCTATTAACCTAGATAAACAGGCAGGATGACATCATGTATTTTATTTTCAATTGAAATACACCGTGCTGGAGTAAAGTGATATCTTCAGACATCAGAGAACAGAAAGTCAGTGTGAACGTGATTCATTTAGTCATTTAGATCAAAGACAGCCAGAGGACGTAACTGCTTTTTCTCTGGGTATTACCCAAGATTACTGAGATGTTTACAATTTTCACGCCACTGGGCGTCCCCGACAAAAAAAATAATAAAATAAATAAAAATCATGATACATCCAAACCTTGTATTTCTTCAATTGCTACAATCTTTCAGCAAATAACATGCTTCATGGTTTTATTTCCCAGTAGGAATGATTCTGCCCTCTCTGCCCTGCGGTCACTCTGCCTGTGGATTTACACAATAACCACCTTTTCTCTTTCCCCACAGAGCGCTCCTTACATAGACTGAAACATCAAAACTACCTCCTCTCAGGTAAAAAATGTCTCAGCATCATAAACGTGTAACTGTCTCACCTTTCACCTCTCAGTTGCTGGTGTTATGTTTCAGAGCTTGTTTTTGCTATTTTTGGATAGAATAGGGTAAATTCAGTGGCTTTTAAACACACATAGTTCAATGCATGAGTGAAGTTGACCATCAGGGGGCATCAGCCAAAAGCTTATCGTGTATCTTGTTCTTCTACCGTAGGCTTCTGCTGTTCGTCTGCTGAAAGGTTTCTCCAGTTCTGATCATGGTTTGAGAGTTTCAAGCTTATAAATTGTTGTTACCACAGTATGAATGGGCTCAAGAGTTACAGACACACCCGACCCTCCTGAGAGTCATTAGGTCATTCTTACCTCTGACTTGTTTCTGTGAGATGTTGCAACCAACCGTTTCTTTACTTTGATTTTTTTTAAACTGCCTTGGAAGAAGCGCTTATGCAGCATTGTGAGTTTATTCTATAGTCAGGATGGCTCAGGGGATGGATGTCAGATAAACATCTCAGGTCAAATATCATTTTAAACCACTTTTGCAACCTCTTTCAATGTAACAGACTCACCCTGATCAACTCCAGAGTCAGAGAGAGTCCAGCTTTCTAGAAGTAGGGTTCCAGAGCTGTGCATAGAGGTGACCCTAATCATATGCAGTCAGCGTCTTTCAACCTCACACACAAGCTCAGGCTTAATTTCCTGCCATTAAGGTGGCATTCCACATTCCTACAACCAGTTCATGATGCTGAAGATGAACATGCCCAGACTCAGCTTTTCTCTGCCACCCAGCTTTCTATTCAGGTTTCTTTTCAGGTTGAACCCGAGGGCTGAGCATTGCAGGAAGGAAGAGAAGGTAACACAAGCAAAGATCCTTAAATTTTAGGAAACAACTTCCTTTTAGCCCTGATGAATGGAACATTTCCAGTTTATTTTGATAGTTCTGAAATGGGAAAAAATATATATTATTATTCAACTACCAGCAGACTGAATTAGTATTACTTTTTCTTTTCAGTATTTGAAATTTTTTGTAGCATTGTGCATACTACTACTACTACTAGAGTACTAGCTTGGAAGCATTTTACTAGTTCTTCACACACTAAAATCATATATAGTAAAGACCAGCTAATATAACAAAGGATCCATACATACCCATTAGGGGTGTAACGGTTCACAGGAATGTGTTGAACCGTTCTGTTCAGTCCGTTCTGTTCTGTTCAGTCCGTTCTGTTCTGTTCGGTCCGTTCTGTTCAGTCCGTTCTGTTCGGTCCGTTCTGTTCGGTTCGGTCCGTTCGGTTCAGTCTACTTGCGTACTGTTTCAGTTAATTTTTTTCCCATTTATTTTTAGTGTGATATTAAATGCAACGGAAGTAAGTTTCCAGGCGAGTTTCCGCACGGATGCTGTATTGCTTGACGCACAGCGGAGCTAAACAAACACATTGCAGTAAATACATGAGCAGAGAGGTGTAACAGAACACGCATTCATACGAACCGATTCGGTACTGGACTGTTAGTAGAATGCAGATGTTCACTGATCCGATTACAGCTAATTAACAGCGTGGTTCAGTGGCAGATTGGAAGGTTGTCGTTAGCACCGGACTTCCACGTGAGTTTTTTTCCTCTAGCAGACGTTATGGCTGATGTAAACAAGCCAGAGCTTGAACACCCTCCTTTATCTTTAAGGTCTCCTGCTTGTTAAGTTAAGCGGTATTCTATTTTTTATATCTATTTTTATATGTTTTCTTAATTTTTTATGTTTCATTCTTATAGGAAAATATATAAACCGTTGTTTACAAAAGTTGAAAATTTAAAAAAGCAATTATGGTGTTTTTTTCCACTTACTGTACCAAAAATGAACCAAATCGTGATTTTTGTGTACTGTTACACCCCTAATACATATACACATAGATTTTCCCTCTATTTTTTTTAGTAATCAATTTATTTGCCAAAATAGTTAGTTTGCAACAGCCAAATAAATGAGTTGGGAAAAGTGATGAACAGTTTCTGTTTTTCTGTGGATACTAATTAAAGCATAATTTGAGAAGCCAAAAGTGACCATATGGTTTGTTTCTGTTCTCTCTGTGGGTTGGAACAACTTGGTTGTCTTGGTGCTGTAGCTTATAGAAAACACACACTAAAACTAAAATTACACAAAGATGTCGATGGTTTGTTTTTTGCTTTCTATATTCAATTCACTACTGTTAAAAACTAGAAAGTACTTGAAGAGTTCAGACCCCTGCCAAGCAGCTAATTTCTTCATAATGGGATCTCTTCAAAAATAACATGGATCCAGGTGACTCTCAAAAATAAAAATGCAAGTAAGTAAGTAAATAAATAAATGCAAACAAACTCGCTACCTAGGGAATATTAAATTACTGTCTTACAGAGACATGAATCAAAACAGTTTTAAGTAAATGGTAGAAATCAGGATGCAAAGTATAATATATATACTATATATGAGTTACCAATGTGAAAAAAATCTACTCAGCTGCTTCTAATCAATTGAATGGAAATATATAATTTTAAGTATGTAAGAGCACCTCTATACAAACACTAGTTTAATCAGTTTTCAGCTTTGCAGCCTTCAGATTGTATTAACACACACACATGAATATGTATATACTGTATGATGTACACTCACACATACATATATTTTGCTTTTATGCATGCAGACAGATGAAAACCCGCTACTTTTTGTAAATAAACTCAATATTTGGAGCATTAGAGCCCTGAACACACCCTGACTTGATGTGCAATTCTGACTGCAGTTTTTTGTGCTAAATTAAATCTCTGCTTTGGTGCCTTTTGATGTGACAGTACTCATTTCTCTCTCTGTGAAGTCCTCGCTTCAGCCATGCGTGGATCACCATTTTCTCTGCAATCCTTTGATAGCAGGACAATTGCTTAATTGTTTTGAACTGTTTGGTGGCCACTCACTGTAGGTGGGCTTTATAATCTATACTGACACCAGAGGTACACACATGTCAAGCTCTGAGAAATTATTGAATTAAGAAACTGATGTGTCAAGCAAAAAATTACTCACCATGACACGATCATTGAACAAAGTAAGTGAACCTTATTTCATTTACAAGCTTTTATGAAAAATAAATCAGAAGCCAAAAGGCAGAACATATTTTGTTATGACTGAGAGTAAAATGAGTTTTGAATTGTTTTATGATGAGTCTTTATAATAAGAATTTGCTGCAGGTCATCAGCTGGCTGCTGGCACACCAGGGAGGCAGATTCCCAAGGTTTTTTCTTTCTGGGGCAATTAGTGTTCAAGAGTCACAAAGGCAATGGCATGTCTTTGAGGAGTGGAGAGTCCAGGTGAGCCTCCTCTTTGTGATCACTGGCATGTTAGAATCAGTTTAATTGGGTACTGTTTGATTTTCACCGACTTCAATTTCAGCTTGTTCACCACTCAAATGCTCCCAGAGACAAGCAGACACAGAAAATATTCTCCTCCTCCTTTCCCAGACTAGAAAGCAAAGTGGTGACCTGTCAGAACTGACAGTGACCTCACTGTTTGAGGGAGGCCGTTAGCGCCAGAAAGTCCTTTGGAACGTCGGTGACTTCCTTTTGTTCTGCTTTTTAAAAGGTCTGCATTGATTTTTGCCTTTTCTGGACAAACAGGTCAGACTGAAACCTTGGTTACCATATCATCTTAACTTTAAGCAAGAAAGATCATGGTGTCATTCTCACATATGTAACCATTTAACTGCCAGTTTCCTCAGCAATGTCCATATTTTTGGACAACAGATTTGACCTAATTTCATATCCAAACCTCTGAACAAATATTTTCATCTGTTATTTGATGATTTTGTTTTTTATGTTTTTGGCCACTGTAGTAAGAAATCAAAAGTCAATAAATCACCAAAACGTTTATAAATTAAATGTATAAATTTATTGAACAGAAAGTGTCCAAATTCTTTGATCCTCATTTTGGCCGTTTGTCATTCTGTCTGTTTAGAAACAATAAACTGCATTTAGCAACAAAAATATTTCTGTAAGGTTTTCCGTTTGGACCAGACTCAAAATGCACCATGACAGAACAGGACTGGGTAAAAGATGTTTAATTAAGCAACATGACAACAAGAGTAAATATAATAATTAGGTCTTGTGGCAATAGCATCTAATCTTCTGTGGCAGGAGAAGAAAGAGGAGTAAGTTATATGGTCTTGATAAGATATCATCTCTGCAATCCAGGTATTGAACTCTTAGCTGGTGGTTTTGATCTACTAAGTGAGTTCATCCTTGTTAATTTAATAACAGCTAATGCCAACTCATTGACTCAACTGTTGCCAGGGTCGAATTTAACCCATTAAAAAAAAAATCAAATAAAAATGACTGAAGTAGATGTTCTGCTAAAGGCCAACTTTAGAACCCTGCTGCCTCTTGAGCAGAAGGTGGATGACAGAGGCAGCCGGTGTCATTGAAACAGAGGATAAACACTGCTGTGATTATGAAGGAAGCCTGAGATAGTGTGGTAGATCAGAGGAGAGATGTTGCAAGAGTGATCACCTTATAGCCAGGAGCGCACAGAAGCAGTTCGCAGGTGCACATATGCACTGAAAATATGACAAGCGCACCAGATGAAAATTTGAAACACTACTTAACATTGGTTTGGCTGAGCTGTATGATTTTTTACGTGAATCAGAGTCAGGGTTCATTATCAAATCATTGAAGAATTCTGGTGACTTTTGTTTCATTTGACGGACATGTTTCTCAGCTTAGCCGAGGATCCAGCTGGCAGTGGTCAGCTGATCTCTCCCATCGTGGCACAGCTGTCATGAAGATGCCAGTTTTCTCTCAGTGTTTATTCTGCATTTCCACTGCGGTATAACAACATAGTTAAAGCACACGGCGCCGTTCGCTGTTTTCGGACGATAAATATTAACGACCAAACGCCCCACCCCGCTCTGAAGGTTGACGTGCAAGCAAGAGCTCTGAAGAGACAGAATATGTGACCAAGCAGCAACCGTAGGTTCTCCTCTGAGAAGCAGGCCAAAAGAATGATGTGCACTCCTGCTTACAGCAGCATAGCTTGTGGATTACACCATCTTCAACAAGTTTGGCAATTTCCAAGTGCTGAATTAGAATTTTAGTAGTTTTGTGCTATTTTATGTTCTTCATAAAAGTCAGATTATATTAGTCACAGAAGAATTAGTAGTGGCTATAATAGTTGTTGAGTTGTTGGGCCCCACCTAACTTATCATGCCAGAGACGCCACTGACAGAGACAACAGACGACGAGAACAGGGAGGAACAGGGGTTTAAATGCACCAAAGAGACAGTCAGAGAGAACTCGGGACAACTGGTGACATTTAAGGATGCAGGGACTGACAGAAACAGGGAAGAGGTCTCATCTTGACAAGTAAAATTTATCTTGCCTGGCTGGGCAGCTCTCTGGGTGCTCAGCACCCCCAAAACACTGATTCGAATCACCCCTTAATGTTGCTAAACTACAGACACAACACCCAAATGCATTTGTGGCAATATTATCAGGAGCCGTGGAGGCATGTTTGGTGTAGGCTTTTGAGTTTTTTGATTAAGGGGTTTTGTCAGTGTTTGATATCTGGTTTTTGAGTTTAGTTTAGATTTAAGTTCAGTTATAGTATCATGCCATTATGTTTAGTCATTGTGTGTTCAGTGTTGAGTTTGTATTTTGTCTTAGTCTATTGTCAAAGTTTCATGTTTAGGATTTATTTGTCTCTTCACTGGTTTTAACAGTCTGTTTTCCATATATGGTCATCCAATTTCCTGTTCCTCACCTCTTGTCATTCGCTCATTGTCTTCACTTGTGTCTTGTCTGGGTCTGGCACTGTTTAAGGGTTAGTCTGTTTTCTGTTCAGTGCCAGACCGTTGTCTTCTGCTGTGGATTCTGTTGTGTCTTGTGTCAATGTCTAATAGTATCATAGTATTCATAGCCATAAAATCTTAGAATCTTAGAGTTATAGTCTGTGTTTTTCTAGCCATTGTTATGTGCAATTGTTTGTGGAATTTTGTATTTTGAGTTCTTCCCCTCTTTGTGTTCTGGACTCTTGCCTGCCTCCTCCAAGTGAGTAGTGTTTGATATTTTGTTCTTTGATTTGTACTTTTTGCATCTTTTTGAACTTTGAATTAAGCCCCGTCTCCCACAGTGAGCATCTTTATTTGTGTTTATTTTTCCATCCCATGTTTTTGTCTTTAATAAACTCCTTTTTATTTGAGCCTGTTAGTCTCTGCCTCTCTGCGTTTGAGATCCACCTCACCGCGTTTGAGATCCACCTCACCTTGCAGTTCATGACAAATATCTGGAAATTTTAATCACACCTCTCTCTCTTCTACACTCCCAACCTTTCAAAGGTTTGTCAGCTGCTCCAATAGTTGAAATAAAACACTGGACTTGTTTCATACAAATATCAGTGATGCATACAGGTTCATTGTGCAACCTGGTCTTGGCAAAGCTTATCATGATCTAGCCTTTCTCTGCTCTGTTTAAAAACCCATTGTCCAGATGCAACCTGTGATCAAAAGAACTGTGAGGAGGTGGTCACAGGAAGCTGAAGAAAGTCTTTGAGGATGTTTTTAAGCTTACTGGGATGCACTTTGTGAGCCACATGGAGAGGACATCAATGCTATGACTGAGTGTGTGACTGACTATTTAAACTTCTATGGGAACAACATAATTCCCACCCGAACAGGGAAGTGCTTCCCCAATAACAAACCCTGGATCACCAGTGACCTGAAAGGACTGCTGAACAAAAAAAAAGAGCTTTCGGGGAGGGAAACATGGATGCATTGAAAAGTGTACAAAAAATAGGAAAAAAAACTGGAGAACAAGCTCCAGTAAAACAACATAAGAGATGTGTGGTCATGGATGAAGAAGATCACAGTCTTTAATCAGAAGGAGAATCACTTAGATGGAAGTCTTAATAAAGCCAATGTACTGAACATGTTTAACAGGTTCAGTTTGGAGACAAACTCAACATCTTCTTCTCCTGATGCAAGCCAAACAGACCTCCCACCTTCCCTTCATCTACAGCTTCCCTGTCTAACATCAACTGTCTCACCTTCTACATTGGTCATGGATCCTGTTTCTGGTGCTTTTCCATCATATCCAACATCAGTAGAAGCTGATGTCCTCATTGCCTCCACCTCCCGCCTGTCTGTATCTAGCAGTCAGGTGAAGAAGCAGCTGGAGAGACTGAACAGGAACAAGACAGCAGATCCAGATGGTGTTAGCCCCAGAGTCCTAAAGGCTTGTGCAGATTGGCTACGTGAGATTCTACAGCGTATCTTCAAACTGAGGCTACATGTCAAAGTACCCTTGGGCAAGATACTGAACCCAGCAACTGACCCTTGGGTGCCGTATAAAATGACTGCCCTCTGCTCCTCAGAAATGTGGATGGGTTAAAGCACAGAACTCAACAGATTAATACACAATTTACTTTTTGAAGAGGCCCTTCCATTAAAAATAGTTTTCTGAGGTTTCTGTTGAAATATTTTAGCTCCACAGGTGTTCTTACCTTCATAGTGAGTGTAAAAACAGATCAACAACTTCTCTTTCAGTTTTTAGCTCTCAAACTACACAGGTGGTGATAAAACCTGAGTTCTAACAGTCTGTATTTGTTTCATCACAACTCCTTTGCTTGCTAGTATTCATCAGTTGAAACCACGCCTATGGATGCTGGCTAAAAGCTGTTATATGTAACAAACCGGAAGAGTCTACGTGCACTGTTGCCATGTGCAGCGGGGCAGGAAATACTATACCTTGCTCTCATAGGCTAGTTTGTTAGCCAATCGGAGTCAAGCAAATTTAAATAATGAATATTAATGAGTTGCTGCCCGAAAGCCTGACGAAGCCAGACAAATTTTGACACCGATCGATTGAAAGGTCTGTTAATCAGGGTTTCTTAACGTTTTTTAGATATAAAATGTTTCATATTACAGGTTAACACTTAAGAAATAACCACAAAGTCCTGAAATTTGTGTGAAATGGCCTCTTTAAGAACTTCACAATATTTTGACAAACTTTTTAAATCCCTTCCATAACCACCCAATTTGTGGTCATTATTATTCTCATGACTGCTCTGCAGAAGAGGTTTGTCTTTACAAAGTGATGATAAATAAAGCTGCGGTGTTGAGACTGGAGTGCCACAGACTCATCAATGCTTCATGCTTGCTGGATACTTTCATTTAAAGAAGCCAATTAGGCCTGTATATCTCCCTGCTAATCAAATGCCGATCAAGTTGAAGGCACAAACAAATGCACCCAGGACCCTATTATCCTTATACATGCTTCAAAGCCAGTGGAGCAGTCTTTTCCCTTACAGTGTTACACGCCCAAAAACCAAATATTTGGGGAGCTCTAGCTAAACTGCATGTTTTTATACACAAAAATGTAACTGCAACAACCTTTTTAAGTTACCAAAACAAAAGTTAATTCTCAAAAAATACAAATAAAAAACTGGCGTGGCAGTAAAGAACTTGCAGAAAAATGGTTCTGTATTGTTGAGTTGTAAATAAACCCAAATGATGGCAGTACTTTGGGATTAGACAGAACTGAAAATGTGTTAATTATAAAACTAAAAAGCTGATGTGGCAGCAAACTACTTACAAAACCAGGATAAGCACTAGCAGTGCAAGGAGCTTAGGGAACACTAGGGTAAGCTGTGAGTGATGTCCTGTAACCGTCCAGGCAGGATTAGTGCCGCTTGTTTTTAAAGTGGTTATGGAAAACAAAAAACCGAGTTAGCATAGCTACATAGATCTGCTGTTGGCTAATTCGATCTAAGAGCCCGCCTCCTGGGGGCTATTTCTCCAGCGCCCCAGAGCTGAACTAGGCAAATGAGAAGTGAAGAAGCAGGAGGAAATCATGATTTACAAAGCAATTTCTGTCTTTCCGAAATCCTTTATACAATCTTATCAGTATATAAATATACATCTGAGTGTTTTAACTCTAAATACATTTAATTTTTATAAAAAAAAAATATGTTTCTTATTTGTTGGCACATTATGTTTTCAGTAGGGAGGGCGGTGTCCTAGCGCCCTCTATTGGCCAGCCGCCACTGCATTAAAGTCAATGAGACTGTTTAGGCGTGAAGCAGCGCGCATGAGAAGCGTAGTGTTGTGGGCATTACGTTGCAGTTTTATATTTACGCAATACGCTTCTAAAACACGTCAAGCAAAGGAAAGGAAATCAGGCGTGAAACGTAAATTACGCAGAGATTTCAAAATAAAAGGACACGTGCGGATTTCCGTTTGCAAGACTACAAAAAAATACAGTAGCTGTAACGGGTTTGAAGTCCGTATGTGGTGTGAAAATAAGCCACATAACTATTGGATACATGTTGTTGTCTTTCTCCCTGCTTGTTATTGTGTGTATTGATGGAATCACATCTCCTGGGACCAGCTGGATTTAGTGTCATATGCATGTGAAGTACCCCGGGTGGGAAGGAATGCTCAGCTGATTGCGCGAGCAAAACACTGTGCGCTGCTGACGTGTTCAGTGGAAAGGAGGGGTTAGTCACAGATTCACTGTAGTTTAGTGTCAGATTGTTAGTTAACACTCCGCTTCAGGCATCTAGTGTTTTCTGACACAGTCTTGTCCTCACAGAGTGTATCAAGCGGTTTGTTCCCAACCGTCGACTCTTACCTGCCCCATTGGATTATCTTGCTGAAGTTCTGATTGCCTGGATTTTGACCCTGCTCTGCTACTGACTATGGCCTACTTGGCCCTGCTGGATATTTGCAATGTGTTCTTGTTACTTAAACAGGACTAATCTGACCTTCAATAAGGAAATAGAATCACAAGGTGGTTAAAAGGTCCAAATGGTTGATTCTGCATGATACAGGACCTTTAAAGTCCTTATTATTCCATATGTTCCTAACAGAGCACTTCGCTCTCAGACTGCAGGTCTGCTTGTAGTTCCTAGAGTTTCTAAAAGTAGAATGGGAGGAAGAGCTATCAGTTATCAGGCTCCTCTCCTGTGGAACCAGCTTCCACTTTTTATCTGTGAGGTTTAGCTGATTTTTGCTATAAATTGAAACTTAATAAATAAACTGAATTGAAGTTAAATGTCCTGTATTTGTATAGCGCATTTCTAGTCATTCAGACCTCTCAAAGTGCTTTCACACTACAAGTTTTACATTTACCCATTCACACAAACCAATACGTAAATCAGGGGGAGAAGGGAGGGGTTATCATTCACACAACCCGATGTGCAAATCGGGGGGCAACATGGGGTTCAGTGGGGACAAAGTTGATGGAGCTCACACAGGCACTGAGGGCAGCATGGGGGTCCTGAGTGCATAAACAACATTCACTTTTCATTTAGTAGAAAATCTGCATTGTGAACTACATCAGAATTATGAGCATGTTAAGTTAATTATTCTTTTCTACCCATGTATGCTTGAACATCCTTTACTATCCAAGTGTGCAACAGAAACATACACTGGACTTTTTGTGTATATGAAAGTAAAAAAAAGGTACAAAGTTATTTTGGGTAAATGCCCATGCTTCAGTTCCTCCTCGCTCTCAGTGTGTGTTTTGGAATCTGTGCTAAATCAAAGCACATATTTCTTCTCGAGGCCTGGGGTTGGCCATTAGAGGGTTTCATACCTTCCTGTCAGTTGTTTTTGGTGAACCAGTTTGAGAACAGATCAAAGAGATTTTTCTCCATAAGCAGGAGTATGGACACATGGGGTGCACATGCACATTATCTGAAGATTCTATGATCAGGTAGAACTCACTCAGCAAGTAATTTTCAGTTGAAAATATCTAAATAATATCAAAAGGTAAAATGAAGCTGAATGTACTCTACGGTGAAAGTTTAATAAGAATTTAAACCTTAGTTAGATATGACATACATGACTACATTTAGCTGAGACTGTAGGAAAAATAATATGCACTGACAACATCAAGATCTCAAAAAACAAAACACATCTTCACTCAGAAAGCAGTGTATACACTATATTTTTCATTGATTGGGGAAATACGTACAGGTCAAACTTGCAAACAGAAAAGGGCGATTAGAACGATCAATAAAGCAGACTATAGGGAGCATACAAATAAACTCAAGTCAAAATCAAAATTCAAGCTATAAAATTTCATGTTTTAGTTCAGTTGAAGACAGCACAAATTATTTTCAAAGCAAGACAAAAACATGGTTCCAAATGTAATTAAGGAATAATTTAAAGAGGCCATTTTACACAAATTTCAGGACTTTGGGGTTATTTCTTAAGTGTTAACCTGTAATTTGAAACATTTTCCATCTAAAAAACATTAGGAAACACTTATTAACAGACCTTTCAGTTTATCTGCGCCTAAATGCGGCTGGTTTCGTCAGGCTTCTGCAGCAACTCATTACTATTCATTGTTTGAATTTGCTGGACTCAGATTGGCTAACAAACTAGCCGATGAGAGCAAGGTATATTGTTTGCTGCCCCACTGTGCATGGCAACATGAGACGTCGTGTCTTCCAGTTTATTACGTCTTATGCTACAGTTTTTAGCTAGAATTGACGTGGGATACTCGCGGCTCGAGCAAAAAATAGACCAAAAGCCGAAATGGTTACTTCACAGCGCTCCATGTCTGGTGTGAACTACGCCATATAGGTTAACAAGGGCGCTGAATGGAAATGGCCTCGGTTCCGGTCTGCTTCAGCGGTGCTTCCATGTGCAGTAGTACTGAGGTCTAAGCAAACTACGTAGAATGTTGACAATCTAGTAGCCAATAGATAACGAAACAGGTTTGTTATCTATTGGCTACTTTATTTCAAGCCTCACCAGGTCTATAATTAATGAATATTATAACTTATTCTTTTGGAAACCAGAAGTATAAGGCCACTACAAGTTGATAAAATTATTTTAAAGTAAATTTGACATCTAAATTTGCTACAAAATCCTCTTTACCATTATTGGGGCGGCTGTGGCTCAGTGGTTAGAGCGGTCATCCTCCAATTTGAAGGTTGGTGGATTGATCCCGGCTTCCACTGCCGCATGTCGAAGTGTCCTTGGGCAAGACACTGAACCCCATGTTGCCCTCTGATCTGTGTATCGGGTTGTGTGAGTGCTAGCCCCTACCCTCTCCCCCCAGTTTACATATCAGGTTGTGTGAATGGGTAAATGTAAACCTTGTAGTGTGAAAGCGCTTTGAGTGGTCTGAATGACTAGAAAAGCGCTATACAAATACAGAACATTTACATATGAAGTTTCAAAGACAATGGGTAAGAGCAACTTTAAGAAATATGTGTATCACAGTCTCAGACTCAGATTGTTTTAGCAGAAAAATTTTCATGTCATCTCTTTTGAGTTAGTTTGGTGGTGAGATACTGATTTAAGTGTTTTGGTTTGGGGTAGGTGCTCATAAGTTTATAGTTCAGCCCCTTTTCAAGCAGGTCATGGGATGTAAATAGCTTCGTTTAAAAATGTTTATGATGGTGGAAATGCTTGAAACAAATAAAAAAAAACTCTGCATTACAAGGACTAACCAACCACATTGTAACAAAGGTACTCTGAGATCCAGAACAGTCAGTCTGCAAAGTCTCTTAAAATTCCAGTCAGAAATCCGAATTTATAATGAATACTTGCAAATTCTTCTTTCTTCTTCCACCTCTTGTTGTGAACGGACGGTTTCCAGCTGCTCCCTTATCTTCCCCCCCACTGTTCCTGCTTTTCGTCTCGTCTCTTTGTTTCTCTGTACTGGCTGCTGCAAATTGAAAATTAGAAAATGGATCTGGTTTCGTGGTCACTCAACGCATTGGACAAAGTTTTCTCAAACTTAAGGCTGAAAAAGGGGGAGCCGTCATGCCCGGAGTCGACATTTCCGGCCGGGTATATCATGGATTCCTGGGGTGAGTAGAAGATGGTATGCCTGTCTGTTCTGGCTGTCGAAGACGTGGAGGATGTGTACATATTTGGATTATTGATCGTGGGGTACCTGCTGATCGGCGTTGGTGGTTACCTGATGTATCTGCAAATTCTAAAGTGATGGATGTTTTGGGCTGGATCTGGCAACACTTGGACTAAAAGATTCAGAGATCTGGATCGCAAACTGGATGCCGTCTCGGAGCAGTACCGCGACCAGCTGGCTGTGATTCTCGAACGGGACCGGGAGGTCCAGGAGCGGGATCATAAGCTGGCTGATGGGGTCCTGGAGCTGAACCGTAAACTGGGTGCGCTACTGGATCTCACTGGAAGGATTGGTGCCACCTTGGAGAAGTTGCAGTTACGGCTCGGAGCGGAGAAGGGATTAATTGATTATTGGTACTATGCAATTTGGCCTAATTCGGATTATTCTGACTTTTTCAGACTTTTTCCACAATAGTGCACCATATGGACAATGAGAAGCTGTTGCAATTTTTCAGCTTCGACTTAATCTCTGTTATCTCTTTTCGGCTGGCCTCAAGGCCAAAACACTAAATTCCTCCTGGAGCAGTGAGCACCGAGACACACAGCCCCCTCCTCACCCGTGTCCACCGGGCGCCAAAGACTGTGGAAGACATAACATCTGCGTTGTCCCAGAGACGGTGTCCTTGATAACTCTCTGCACACAACCACATACACTGATTACATTCACATCCTTAAGAAAGTTCTCAACATGTCTCGTGAATCCCCCCCCCCCCGCTGGAGGTTTTTATTGCTTATATCAAGCGCCCCCTCTTGATGGGGCACTGGGTGTAGGGAACCTTTTTTCTCCTCCCTCTGACCTTACGTGGTCTTATTCATCTTTTTTTTCCTAACACACAGGCTGATGCATGCTTATGTATATGTATGTATGTATTTGTATGTATTCTCCTGTGTGATCTTGCTGGCCTGATCGACGTGCGCCAGATATACTGGCAGCCTGGAGAGTGAAGGTCAAGCTGTTCTCCATGTCTCCTTGAATTTCCCTGCTGGGATAAATAAAATATTTTTCATTTCATTTCATTTCATTTCTTTTTTGTATTTTACAAATGTAAGTTGGTCTTTTATAATGAGGCGAGTTGCCATCAGCCTATACAATTCAGTTGTCCCATTTTTATATATTTGTGTATACCTGTGGATATATACTAGGGCTGTCAAACTATTACAATTTTTAATTGTGATTAATCGCTTGATTCATTTAATGCTTAAATAGACTTTGTATTTCTAAACACTTGCATTTTTAATGGAGTTCGGATCGTGGTACCAGTTCTACTAACAAACATACTAACAAATACCACAAGCTCAAATGCCACTACTAACATAAATGATAGAGAGGAACACATTCGCCACAGAGTCAAAAGCAGTAAATTCGAGGTATATGTGTAGTTTATAATCCTTCTGGTGATAGTTTCACATTCAAACAATCACAGCAGCAGCCGGAACTTACAGCGTATTTGCTGTGGGAGAAGAGGCAACCAATAACGAACGCCTCAGCTGATCATGTGTCGGGGGTGAGGCGCATCGTCACATGACATGGGTGTGCATATATGGACAAAGCAAAACTACAGAAGCTTGTGCGTTAATCGTGCGATTAAAAACCTTAATGAGGGGCTTGCGTTAACGCGTTAATTTTGACAGCCCTATACATATATACAGTGGGGCAAAGAAGTATTTAGTCAGCCACCAATTGTGTAAGTTCTCCCACTTAAAAAGATCAGAGGCCTGTAATTTTCATATAGGTATACCTCAACTATGAGAGACAAAATGAGGAAAAAAAATCCAGAAAAACACATTGTCTGATTTTTAAAGAATTTTTTTGCAAATTATGGTGGAAAATAAGTATTTGGTCAATAACAAAAGTTAATCTCAATACTTTGTTATATAGCCTTTGTTGGCAATGACAGAGGTCAAACGTTTTCTGTAAGTCTTCACAAGGTTTTCACACACTGTTGCTGGTATTTTGGCCCATTCCTCCATGCAGATCTCCTCTAGAGCAGTGATGTTTTGGGGCTGACGCTGGGCAACACGGACTTTCAACTCCCTCCAGAGATTTCCTATGGGGTTGAGATCTGGAGACTGGCTAGGCCACTCCAGGACCTTGAAATGCTTCTTATGAAGCCACTCCTTCGTTGCCCGGGCGGTGTGTTTGGGATCATTGTCATGCTGAAAGACCCAGCCACGTCTCATTTTCAATGCCCTTGCTGATGGAAGGAGGTTTTCACTCAAAATCTTACGATACATGGCCCCATTCATTCCTTTCTTTACACGGATCAGTCGTCCTGGTCCCCTTGCAGAAAAACAGCCCCAAAGCATGATGTTTCCACCCCCATGCTTTACAGTAGGTATGGTGTTCTTTGGATCCAACTCGGCATTCTTTCCCCTCCAAACACGACAAGTTGAGTTTCTACCAAAAAGTTCTATTTTGGTTTCATCTGACCATATGATGTTCTCCCAATCCTCTTCTGGATCATCCAAATGCTCTCTAGCAAACCGCAGACGGGCCTGGACGTGTCCTGGCTTCAGCAGGGGGACACGTCTGGCACTGCAGGATTTGAGTCCCTGGCAGCGTAGTGTGTTACTGATGGTAGCCTTTGTTACTTTGGTCCCAGCTCTCTGCAGGTCATTCACTAGATCCCTCCGTGTGGTTCTGGGATTTTTGCTCACCGTTCTTGTGATCATTTTGACCCCACGGGGTGAGATCTTGCGTGGAGCCCCAGATCGAGGGAGATTATCAGTGGTCTTGTATGTCTTCCATTTTCTAATAATTGCTCCCACAGTTGATTTCTTCACACCAAGCTGCTTACCTATTGCAGATTCAGTCTTCCCAGCCTGGTGAAGGTCTACAATTTTGTTTCTGGTGTCCTTTGACAGCTCTTTGGTCTTGGCCATAGTGGAGTTTGGAGTGTGACTGTTTGAGGTTGTGGACAGGTGTCTTTTATACTGATAACGAGTTCACACAGGTGCCATTAATACAGGTAACGAGTGGAGGACTGAGGAGCCTCTTAAAGAAGTTACAGGTCTGTGAAAGCCAGAAATCTTACTTGTTTGTAGGTGACCAAATATTTATTTTCCACCATAATTTGCAAATAAATTCTTTAAAAATCAGACAATGTGATTTTCTGGATTTTTTTTCCTCATTTTGTCTCTCATAGTTGAGGTATACCTATGATGAAAATTATAGGCCTCTCTGATCTTTTTAAGTGGGAGAACTTACACAATTGGTGGCAGACTAAATACTTCTTTGCCCCACTGTATATATGCCGGGTGGCCGTAGTTTAGCCGGAGGGAGATTGCCTCTCATTTGGAGGACCAGGGTTTGATTGGTACCAGTACGCTACGTGTCGAAGTATCCATGCGGGCAAGATACTGAACCTACAACTGCCCCCCGGGCACCGTATGAAATGGCTGCCCTCTGAGTTTCACCTCATGGTGAGGGGTGGGTTAAATACAGAGCTGAATTTCCCCAAGAGGGATTAATAAAGGAAAATATTATTGTGAGTGTGTGTTGGTATTTCAAGGTAGCAACAGAAGCCTTTAGTGTTAAGTGTTGGTTTGTGAACAATATTTTTCAACATTTGGGCTTAAAAAATGAATCCACAATCGATTTTTCAGCATCTTTGACAAAAATTCAGCTCTGAATTAAACACTTCTGCTATCTGAGCTTCAGCACCTCTACAACAATGAGAACAAAAATCTCTACCATTATCAGTCCATCTGAACCACTGAAGCTTTAAGATGGACTTTTTAGCTTGCCTTTTGTAGAACGTAAGAAAAGACCAGTAACAACAGCTGTATTAATTGGTTAACAGTAGAGATGTCCCGATCAAGTATTTTTGCCTTCGAGACCGAGTCCTGATCAGATCTATAATACATTAAAAATGAATAGAAAGGAGCAAATAAACAGATCCAGGATGTTCTTTAGTTTGTATTTAACTCACCCTATCTTAATATTTAGCTGCAGTCCTGGAACCAGGACAGTAGGTTGCCAGCCCGTCCTGGGGTTTCCTCTGGGCTTCCTCCCGGTGGGGAGTCATGAAGTTGTTACTTGTGTATAAAAACGAATACAATGAGTGCGCATTTCTGTACTGTGAGCACGCAAACAGTCTGAAAACACACAAACCAGTGGACGGACAATAGGTTATTAAAGAAAACTATAACGTTGTATAATTAAATAAGCAGGACAGAACGGCAGGGACGAAAGAAAGAGTGACATGATCGGCTGTCTTTTGCATGCAGTAAGTGATTACCTCCACTCCATGAACCAGTTTAAGATACAAGGGATTTAATATGAATATAAACTAACACCGGGATTCATGCTAACGCGGCTAGCGAAGCTAGTGGAGCTAACGTGGCTACATCCTCAACACAACATCATCATCCACCTGGCCAATTAAAAAAAGCTTACCTTGAAAAAAATGTACACATCAAGGCTTTTATAAGTCCACATCTTCTCAATTGCTTCTCAATTGTTGTGTAGACTACAGGACTGCTGATAAGATATTCGTAAACGGCGGCCCATTAGAGCTCAGGCCATTGGATCATTTTGCCAGAAATCTTTAGATACCCGGTATGGGCACGATTGCAAACCAACTAGCTGTAGCTATTCAATATATCTCTGCTTGGCTTTTTCCTTTAATCAATTAAAATATTCGTAATACATTGCGGTTGTCAAGAAAACGCGACCACTCTTAAAATGGCAGCTGCGGGTTGCGAGGTAGTGTCCTGCGACGTAACGCGAAAAGGTGTATAGATGCATTAAAAACTAATGAGATATATATATACATATATGTCCGAGTCACGATGGGGAGGTAACGTCCGATTCCGATCAAGTCTTAAACTACGTGATCGGGCCCGATTTCCAATCACGTGATTGGATCTGGACATCCCTAGTCAATAGTCACATTAGGATAGTAGTCCCCGTACAGTTAATGAAAAACAACAATGAATTGTTTTAATTACTCGGCTCTGTTTCTAACAAGGTCACTTTGATTAAATGTTTGTTTAATACATAATGTATTTTAAGGAATCGCCACTGCTTTTACAAGACTTCTATGCCCTCCAGCTCTGCAGCCTCCCATCACTCTGTTCCCAACATATCATCCTTTAGTATACACACACAGCATCATAATTAGTCTCTGTACAAACTTCTCTGATAACAGTTTATTTTCTGTCTTAATTCCTTATCAGAAGTATTGATCGTGAAGCTCATTGATGGATCTGCGGCAGCTGTCTGGAGAGCACTGATAAGCCATTTGGGTGATTCTATGAGTGTGTTTGTGTGTCACAATGCAGCTCGTGGGCTGTGTGTTCTGCCTCAGTAGCATAGAGGAGATTTTGTGTGTGCAGCAGCTGTGGATTAGCACCTTATTAGCCCAGCAGCCTTAGCTTTTGTTAACAAACCTGACACTTTACTGCCTAATATGCTGAATAGACACACACACAAACTCACTGGCATACAGGCATCTAGTTATGGCGAGGAGAACTTGCTGAAGTTCAAACCAAGCATTAGAACAGGAAGGAAAGGAGATTTATGTGACTTTGACTGTGGCATGGTTGTTGATGCCAGACTGGTCAGAGTATTTTCAAAAACTGATCTTCTGGGATTTCATGCCCAGCCATCCCTTCGTTTTGTAGAGAAATGTCCAAAAATGAGAATATATCCAGCGAGTAACAGCTGAATGAAAATGCCTTGTTCACTGGTTTGAAATAGGATAGGCAACATTAACTCAAATAACCATTTTTTAAAACTACGGTATGAAGAATGTTACCTTTGATTATACAATACGTTGGACCTTGAAGGAAATGGGATGCAGCAACAGAAGAACATTTCAGGTGCCAGTCCTATTATTTAAGAATAAGAATCTGAGGCTAAAGTTCACACAGGATCCCCAACATGGATATTAAATGTGTTACAAATAAAAAAAACAAAATAAATATATATTCTGCCAAACTTTGATTGTATTTATTTACTTTTGTCATATGTGGTAGTTACATTACGGTGTCCTGACCAAGTGAATAACTTAGCTAAATTATAGGGTTTTTTTAATCATCAACAAAGTTAATCTTTAAAATTGTTCTTATTAAAGAGGCCATTTCACAACAATGTCATGACTTTGAGTTATTTCTTAAGTATTAACCTGTAATATGTAACATTTTATCCTTAAAAAACGTCAGGAAACACTGATTAACAGACCTTCAATCTGTCTGAGTGAAGATTCGTCAGGCTTCGGCTGGAACTCATTAATATTAATTATTCGAATTTGCTGGAATCAGATTGGCTAACAAACTAGCCCATGAAAGCAAGGTATACTGTTTCCTGTCCCGCTGCGCATGGCAACAGCGCACGTAGACTTTTCCGGTTTGTTTCATCTTATGCTACAGCTTTTAGCCAGCAGCATGCTAGGCATGGTTTCAACTGCGGGAGCTGATGAATACTAACGAAAAAAGGAGTCGTAATGAAATAAGTACTGGCCGTTCAAACTCGGGTTTTATCGCCACCTGCGTAGTTTGAGAGATTAAAACTGAAAGAGAAGTTGTTGACCTGTTTTCACACCCACTATGAAGGTAAGAACACCTGTGGAGCTAAAATATTCAACAGAAACCTCAGAAAAAAACGTTTTTAATGGAAGGGCCTCTTTAAGTGCAAATCAATTAAATTCAGAATATATGATTGAATATTTCACATAAAAAAATACAGATTATGAGACTTCCTCTATTAGGCTTTGTTGGGTACAGATAGTAACATGTATCTAGAGCATTGTGTTGGCATCTAGTTGTTACCTGCTTTTCCAACAAATTCTCAGATTTAGCCTGAAATTGACTTCGTTTTAAATAAGAACAGGAAACAAAAGGTGGAGGAGATTACTACAACCTCTGGAGTAACAGCTGTCAGTTGACTCCATTAGGTAACTGTCATTGTTAGTCATCTATTTGCTTCTCTGCCCATTGTCTCCTCAAACAATGGAAACAAACAAAACATTAATGTGCAAATTTTTTTAAATGTCCCTAATTAGTTTCACTGTTGGTATTGTTAAACAGAGGTAATCTGCTTCAGGGCCTGCATGCTTGAGTTTTGCAGCCCCTCAGGAGCAGCTCTAATGTGAAGTTGGGAAGAACCTGGAATTATATCCCAGCATCTGAAGCAAAAAAAAGCATTATAGAGCTGATTTGTGATAAATCATTTTTCGATTGTTTTATTGAATAATATAATTTTTTTACTTTAGCTCAGTGGCGGCTGGCCAATAGAGAACGCTAGGGCGCCGCCCTCCCTATCAAAAATATGATGTGACAACAAACAAGAATTTTTTCTTTCAATTACATGTATTTAGAGTTAAAAACACTCATTGCATCACTGGTGATCCAGCAATTTGATTGGATGCTCTTGGATCAAAACAATGTGGACCTAATTTGATTGGATGTTGTGCCGACAACACACACACGTGCACAGAGAGAGAGAGAGAGAGAGAGAGAGAGAGAGAGAGCGGTCTTTAATACAGTACTTTTTAATCTTTGGATTTTGGGGAAAGTAGCAAGTCTTTTCAAGTCAAAAGGTTCAGGTGAAGTCACGAGTTACTGATGTTAAAGTCCAAGTTAAGTTGCAAGTCTCTTAACATTTTGTCAAGCTGAGTCTGAAGTTAGTTAATTGGTTAGTTAGTTAGCCTAGGTAGGAAAAATATCATCCATGTTTCTGTCCCATTTTTGTATGACATTAAAGAGAGTACCAGCACTGTTTAGTCAGAATAATTGATTCTTGCCCCATTAGATAAGTGAAATGATAGACACACCGGTAATTAGGGAGATAATGGTATACCTGGCTGATAAAGACTTTAACTCGTCTCCCACTACCTTTTTACTTGTACTGATTCCTCTTTTTTCAGTCTCTACACTGGTTCATTTTAACAGATTAGAGTTTGATATACAGTTATTGTGCCGAGCAGTTGTGACAAAAAGGACTTTTCTTCAATCCCTCTGGATGATAGGGCACTGAATAACTTACCCTTAACTGAAGTACATTAAAGAGGTCATTCCATTAAAAACTGTTATTAGGAATTTTCTGTTGAGTATTTTAGCTCCACAGGTGGACAGACTTTACGATCCTCCCTATAAAGTATCCAATTATTAATTTCTCATTCAGTGACTAATCGGAATGGTTATGCTGTACCATCATCTCACTCCTTACTGCAAGTAAAAATTATTAAACTTTATATTTTTTAGTCTGTGGTTCTTCTCTTGTCTGAGTGTTTAACTGCTTTTTGGTGTGGAGGAACAATTCCCTGACATTAATAAGTCAGAAATAACCACAAAGTCATGAAATTTGCATGATATGGCCTCTTTAAAGAAAGGAAATATGACTTTTCAAGAAATGTTTTGGTGAAAACAATGTGTTAAAAATGTATAAACAATTTCTTCACTGCAAATAGGATAAACACTCCTTCATGAAACTTCTTTTTACCATTAACTGTTTCTTATAAAGAATTAAACATCCAGCAACTTTTCCACTAACAACTTTTACCGATTTCTTCATCTGATCTATGCACCATACCTTTGGACAGGTGCCAATTTTTATTTTTGATTATTTCATTTATTTCAGTCACTATCCAAATGATTTTAACAGCTTAGCAGTTATTTATTAGTATTTTCCAAGAAGTTTTAAGACAGTTTCAAAAATATTGTTTTTAATAATTTATTTAAAAATATTTAATAGTAAGTGTTTGTATGTGATAAATATAAGAGCATCTCATGAAGACCAATAAGCATATCTGCTGGTCACAGATTTACTTTCAGCAACAAAAGTTAAAGCAGAACTAAGTAAGTTTTGCTCTCGCTCTCCCCCTACTGGTCCCCTGTGAAAGCTCACTGTCGTAACGTTCCCCAGCCGTCCCCCCAACAACAACGCGCAGAGAACGCTTTTGCAAAAAGAAAGAAAAACAAAACCAAGAAAATGTCTCGACAGGTGAGTATTATTGTCATCTTTGCGCTCCTAAGGGTGGCGTTGCTAACAACGGCAAGGGCTTCATGCTTGTATTTATGTACGTGAGTGTAAGTGCCGTAAAGCAGGTTTGTTCTCGCGAGATTAGTCGGGTCCGATCCACTGAAAGTTGCAAGTGCTGCTTTCAGGACACAGACCCCGGAGGGAGGGGAGGGACCCACGAATCACCCCGCCAAGTCCTTGTTTACCCCCACAGGGACTCTAGAAAACATTTATTGAGGTGAAAAAACTTACTTAGTTCTGCTTTAAAGAGTATTAAGTAGTAGTTTTGTTCAGCCATTATTCTGTTTTGGAGTTGATTAAAGTGTTAAATAAACTTGTCGTATTTTATATGTTTTTTATGTTAAGTACAGTTCAGTATGTGGTGTTTTGTTTTACTGCAGTTGCATTCACAAATCTTAAATGGTTTTATTTTGATTTTTTACAGTGATGGAGCTGCTGATAGTCTTTCAGTTCCAGAGCAGAATTCAACCTACAATTCGTTCACCAGTAAGACAGTATTACTCATTATAATAGATTCTGGTACCCCAGAGTGTCGTTACATTCAGGGTGAAGAATATAAAATGGATAAAATATTAGACTTGTTCAGTAATTATGTGGTTTGTTGGTAAAAGCAGTTGAACATGACAAGTTGCTCTTCTCTTGTGAACCTTTGGTTTCACAGTAAACTCACATTTTTTGCTGCAGTCATCTGGTGGTTTTATTGAAATGTAAGTTTTCTGTGTAATATTCAGATTTATATTATTTAATTGACATTTTAAAACTCCAATAAGACAGAGGATGTGTTTTTGTACTTGAGCGCTCTCCAGTATTAATGTAAAAAACTGGATGTAACAGAACACTCTGGTAGAGAACACTACTCTGGTTCTTAGAGTAGAACAGGAGGAAGAGCTTTCAGTTATCAGGCTCCTCTCCTGTGGAACCAGCTTCCACTTTTATTCTGTGATAATTCTTTGAAACTGATCGTTTTTGATTGCACAAAACTGTTTTTGAATATGAACCAAATTCACGTGAACTGGACTTAATGTTTTTGTAAAGTGCTTTCAGAAGACTTTAGTTATGAATTGGTGCAAAATAAATCAATCAAACTGAATTAAATGTACTTGATATCTTTATTTAAATCAGTACAAAATAACTTTTAAAACTTTAAGTTACAGTTCTGAAACTTGTGTAAGTGGAAACTCACCAAAAAACATGTTCAGTTTCATATTAGACACTCTGGACGCCTCTGATGGCTTTGCAATGGACTAAATAACTTCAGTAATTCAGGTCTCAGCTGGAAGTGGTGTTCTGGTGATTTATGCTGCCCTGATGAAGAATACCGCCATAGTACAAATTAACACCTTATTTCATAATGAGATTTCATTAGAAGTTTATACAGTGTTCTTGTTTATGGTGAGTTTGTCCTGTTAATTATTTAAACATATTTTTATGATCATTCTCTGATATTTTCTATGTAAAAGCCCTCTGGGTCCTTATCAGCCATTGTTGGGTCCTTCCCCTTTGGGTGTGTCCAAACATTTGCCTGTTGCTCTGACGATGTAAAGAAAGTAAAAATTACATCATATTTAGTGTTTCTGTCCTGGGAGAATTTATTTGATAGTAATACGTATATATGTTTATATATATGTTTAATATATTTATAGAAAAATATAGAAACAAAAATAAATGATAAATCTGTTAATTGAAGTCAAGACTGTAGAACAGCACGTGCAGAACGAATTGGTAGCACATCAACAGGTAGCATATTTCTACAGAACACCGGTTCCAGCAACAGTCATCTGAGACACGGCTGCAGAAAAGTTATATAGTACTATTTTAAAAGCAGATCAAATATTTGTACTTAAAACTGTTCTATCAGGCTTTTCATTGAACGGTCGGAGGTGCTATAAACAAACATTTCCTGTTGCCTCATGCTGCACCAACTCTGATTTTGTAATTTTGCACAGAACCTCTCTCTAAAATCTACAACCAAAATATTACAAGTAACATTTTTTAGCTACCAGCTTTACATCCATGTTCATCCATGTGTTCAACAGGGTTGTTGTTGTATAAAACATCACTAATAACTAAAGTGAAGCTGATTACCCATATTAATCATTTGGAAATTAAAGGAAAAAAAACAGATTACAGTTTCAGTTTATGTGATCACTGTTTAAATCATGTATTAATCCTGATGTATGAAGATAATACAGTCCTAATCAAAACAAGATGTCTACACAGTTAACCAGAGTGACGTTTCTTCACTCGCTCATTCAACAAATTCTCCACAAACTTCAAAGCCTTTTTTTTTTGTCTTCATCGCCGTGCTCTCTGCACCGGGACATGGTTGGGCGATTTCCCAGCTCTCCTCTGTGCTGCCGACCTGAGGTTAATAGGTGTTCAACCAGACTATTATTCAGGAGCGTTTGTGAATTATCAACCGAGGGATGTTTACTACTGATATAACACATAGTGGATGCTTAATTGGAGAGGAAGGACTGGACTGGAGGGCAAGGGGTTGAAATCAAGTGTAAAATTGATTTGTGAGGGTATTTGATATTTGATTATCAGTGGAGGCTGAGTAGCCGGCAGGGATTCAACACAAAGGTTTTTCTGTGAAAATGAATATAACTGTTTTCTTATTGATGCTTGATGAGAACAAAAGCATTTTTCAATTTTTAAAAGTGCAAAAATAAAATAAATCATTTTATGCTGATGGAATTTTTCCTCCCGTTTATCATAAATATGTTCTGCAGTGTTTCTCTTGTTTTGATCATGAAAATGCCTCATTATAATCAATATAAACTGAACTGAAGTCTGTTGTGTTTTCAACATACTGAATCAATTAATTGAGGAAAAACAAAAAAAATAAGAAGTTTATTGACTATTTATTTTCATAAAATTAAATTTGATCTTCAGCATGTCAGGAAAATTACTCAGAATTCATAAAATAAATACACAAATAACATTATAAGAATTTATTTTTTTTATTAAACATTTAAATGTGGTAACCTGGTGGATATTTGCATAAATGTTTTTAGGTTCAGCTTTTTCCAACTTAAAAAACGCAAAACTTTTATTTGAAAGTTGAACACTATCTTCATGGTTCTATTTTCATTCTAAATTTGATCTCTTTCAATTTATGTTAGCAGAAAAATCAGGACTTGTGTTTTTTTTAAAGCAACACTTGGTTGGAGTTCAAGTCTAGTTGTACTAGTAAATTAAAAGTTTGTTGTTGAGACAAATAAACTTACAGGGTCTCTAAAACTTTGCTCAGTAAAAGTGAAATCTAGTTTTTCTAAACTTTTCTTTTGTCGTGACCTTCCTCTGATTGTCCGTGTGTAAATGAAACACTGTTAAAAAATATGTTTTTCTTTGATAAGTTGAATTTGACGTCTTGTGCCAGCCTCAGCTCAGCCACAGTGGCTCAAGCTGAAGGTTTTAAGCCACAGTACGTGAGTTGCATAGCTAAACATTTGCTGGCCTTGAAACAAACAGCCTGCAAACTCTTTAAGTACATTATCTGCCAAGTTCTTTTAAGAACGTATTGCTAAAGAAGCTTACCATTTAATTAATGTAACTTCAGGAAGATTACACCCGAACCAGCCTTATAAGCAGAAGCAGAATCGTATTGACCTCCTATGCAAGAGCTTAGCGGCACAAGAATGGTGTTTATACCATCTTTGATGGGATAACTGGTATAATGGCACACATAAATAAGAGGAATAAAGTATTTAAAACATAATTCCCATTCAAACTTTGAGTGTTCCTGTGTGAGAGGCACATGACTCAGAAACTTTGTTGTTTTATCAAACATGACTTTTTAATAAATCCTGTTGAAAAAAGTTTTCACACATTTTAATTCATGATTATGGGTCTTTTTTAACAACATGTAGGATACTTTGTTTCATGCAGGAGGAGGAATTCGCATACAGATTTAAAAACAGTTGACGACCTCTTTCACACTATAACAGATTATGACTGATGATACAAGGAGAAAAAGAAACGTAATTTAGATGTGCATATTATATATTCTACAATGTACAAAATGTCTATTGTAAATAACTTTACGGATTAATAAGGTTTATTTTTAAAAATAATAATTCACCCTTTAAATATTATATTAAATTGATCATTTTATGGGGGGCAGTATGAGGGGGGGGGGGTCTGTTGGGCTCAATGCCTGTTTATTGGCTTTTCTACTTCTTTATGTTCCCTGAACCCTGTTCCCCCCCCCCCTCAGCTCACACTACCCCAGATGTCGTGTACCCCCCCCCCCAACCCCCCCTTTTTTTTCTTCGGTTTTGGTGTTGCCCTTTTAAACATTCTTTAACAGTGGGATAAAGGCAGCTGGAGGGATTGGGGGAGATTAGGCTACGGGATCCTCCTGGTATTGTCTGAGTATCTGCAGATGTATAAAAAATCGGTTTGGTTTTGGTTTGGTTGCATTGGGGGCAGGGCAGACTGAGGAGGGAGGGGGCAACATGGGGGTTTGTAGTGGCTCAGTGTGCATGTGTTGCTGCTGGCTGGGCGGTTAGCGGCCTTGTGAGATTTGAGAATAAAAAGAAATGGACATGTGGAAGGATGAGGAGTCAAGAAGCCAAACGCTCTCAATTTTGTTAAAGAAGAACTGACAAGAGCCCAAATTCTGACCCAGAGCCCTGCTGTTACCATTATTGTTATTGATTTATTGTTCATTTTATTCTCAGTCATAATTGAACTTCTTCTTTATTGTTTTATGAGTCTTAATGAAGACGCTGATAAATGAGATTTTATAAAAATACATTTTGTTTTCTTTTTTTAACTTTGCTGTCATTTTTATCTTCGGTTCAAGTTAAACACGTAATGGTGCGTTCACACCGGCCCAACCATCAACTTCATAAGCGGCAAGTTTATATGTAAAGTCTATGGTGGACGGGCGTCAGACAGACGTCAACGGCTCTGCGGCGCTTTGTGGGCGTTATGAGCGGCAACTTTTCAAGCTTTTCTAGCTTTTCAGGCGTTGACGCTTGAAAAGCTAGAAAAGCTCAAAGTTCAGCTAGCTGAACTTTTGACGTTGATAACGCTCTTGAAGCGGCATCTCAACCAATCAGAGCGTCTCATCGTAGTGACGTAAGACGTCACAGCACGTAGCCGGAAAGAAGCGGGATCAGCCAAAATGGAAGATAAATGACCTCATCCAAACGTAGCTCCTGGAGCAAATGGTTAAACTCATCAAACTCAGAACGCATCTGAAGAATGGGGTGTTTCCACAAACGGAGCTGATGCACCCGACGTCGACGTTGTCTAGATCTATGAAGTAAATAAATCCAAGCCACTGTCTCAATATGATCCACCATAGCGCCGAACATCCGATAACAAAGGAAGCCCCGCCTTCGCGCTCTTTTTCGGTCAGGCTTTACGAGCTTTAACGCCTATGCGCTCTGACTGGCAGGCGTTATGAGCTTCAACTTCAAACGTCAAATTTGGAGCGTTATCAGCGTTACTTGACGTTGACAAAGTGGCCGGTGTGAACGCACCATAAGAAACAACGTATTCTTGAGACTGATCTCAGAGTCTTATAAACTGGATGATTTAATATTTGAACTGAGTTTCAGTTCCTCTGTTTTTTCTTGAACTGTTTAAAAATGTGTTCATTATCTTTTTCATTCACCTGAATGATAAACTGTTGTGTGAAATGTTTTGTGAGTCAGATTCTGCTGTAAAATGTTCTACAAGTAGACATTATTTATCTCCATCTGATCTTCATCACATTTTCAGAGCTTTTGATGCTCCAGCTGTTAGACATTCTCCTGTTTTCAGTCAGCCTCTTAAAAAAGATGCAGTAAGAACGTTAATGAAAATCATGTCTCAGGTCCTCGTCCAACAATTATCCTAAAAGTTTGTGAATTCTCAGACATGCAGGACATGTTAACCCAAAAGAAAAATGGAGGGCTTTTGGATAAAGGGTGAAACATATTCAAGAGACAAAAAAAGAAATCCAGTTGAGATTTTTTTTTCTTTTGGAAAATCTTCTTCAGTTATCCTAAAAACAATTTTAAATGTAAATTTCATTAAAATGTGTAACACAGCATAAAGTGTATTTCAATAAAATACTTGAATATTGATTAGTTCAATTTCTGCTGTTTGTTCAGTTTTGTGTGTTTCAAAACATATTGTTTTGTAGTTTATTGTTAGATATTTTATTTTGTTAAGCTTTTATTATTTGATCTTTATAGTTTTTATACATTTGCTGTGACAAGAAAAGTTTTAGAAAAACCCGTCTGACATATCACTAATCTGAGGAGGTTTATGTATAAATGTATCAAGAGTTTTTATAAATAATTAAATAAACAGTTTAAACTTTGTAATCAGATTAGATGGATAACACTTTATATTTATCAGCCTCATTATGTAAATGAAACAGTGTCACACTGCTGCTGAAGCAAGACAAGGACATTTCTTCTTTAACTCTTCACCTCTAACTTAAATACAAAATCTTAGAAATCACGACACTTTGGGATTCAAGTCAAAGTGAAAATCACATGATTTATTTTACCTCAATAAATCTTTTCTAAAAAACATGATCAGCTGATTAAACATAGATTTTATTATGTTTATCAAAATAACCAAAGAGGTTTTTATTGTGAAAATCAAATAAACATTGGATTTGTAATTTTATTTTTGTGTGAAAAATAGTGATTTTTTTTTTTAATGCTATCTTTTTTCTTTCAAATGTTTAAATAAATGGGATGATTGTGCTGATAAGCTGAAATCTTTCCTCCCTGATGGCATATTCTGCCTCAAACGCCTCCTTGTTCTAATGCAGTTAGTTCAGACATTAGCCAAGCAGATTGATTCATTACACTAATGTGAGTCTAACCCTGCTGGCCCTGTTGAAATGCGTGCAATATGACACTCCTCAAATTTGTTCTAACACATGCCCTGGGGAGCCAAACAGAGCCATTGCTAATAGGGGAGGAGGAGCCAATTATGCTGAGGGGAACTGACTGTCAACAGAGACTAGGATGATATCTTCTCTGGTGCTATCAGCAGACTCAGCCTCCTCAAACACAACAAACATCAACATCTCCCCTCCACCCCCTCTCCTCCTCCATCTGGTAGGAAAAGGATGAGAAGAGGAGGGGCAGGGAAACACTTTAGTAAAAAATACTTTAAGATCTACCATAATATCATGAACAACATGTATTTATACCTGTATAGTTCAAATTTAGTTTTGGTACTAAGATTGGAACAAAATATTAAAACATACTAACATATACATGTATGTTAAAAAGTGGCTTGTCTCAAACACAGTTTTTCACATACATTTGCTTAAAGGAGAACGCCTGTTTTTTGCAATTGGGGCCTTATTTATTCTGTGAGATGTGTTTTACTCGTCATCAGTGGTACTTTTTTGCGATTCGGATTCGTCTCGGAGATTTTTGATTCACACGGCAAACACCTAAACGCCAATAAACGAGAGTCGGTTGGGCCTGCGTTCGCCGACCCTAAATCGGTTTAAAATCAGTTCAAATCCGTTATTTTTTTAATCTGGCCATTTAGATACTCTATTGTTTATTCCGTTCCAGTGCCATCTTGAATCCTGCGCTCATAGAAATGATATTTTTTACAGTGACGGGAGAGTGATGTCATCTCTCCGTGCCCACTCACGTATTACCTGTAAGGAAGTTGTTTGAAACTGCTACTCCTTAGCTATTCGTAGCAACACACAAATCGGAACTCTTGTTTTCAGTGTAGAAAAAATGGGTCGATTTTGCGCATATCCTGGGTGCAACAGCAAAATGAGGAATGAGATTAAAAAAATAACGGATTTGAACTGATTTTAAACCGATTTAGGGTCGGCGAACGCAGGCCCTACCGACTCTCATTTATTGGCGTTTAGGTGTTTGCCGTGTGAATCAAAAATCTCCGAGACGAATCCGAATGGCAAAAAAGTACCACTGATGACGAGTAAAACACATCTCACAGAATAAATAAGGCCCCAATTGCAAAAAACGGGCGTTCTCCTTTAAATGTGCACAAATACAGTTTATATATATATATATTTTTTACAATATCAGTGTAATTTATTATTGCTTATTGTGAACAAACTGAGATGCAATTAAGATACTTTGAGACTAAACTGCAACAAGGAAATTAGCAGGACAGTCTCACGACTGCCATAATTTGTTTACACATACCTGTGTAATTAGCCATAAATAGGACAAAGTGACATGTATGGGTGAACATTTGAGTACTCTCCTGAAACATTCCCACAAATGTCCTTTCTAAATAGTTGCCAGCAGTCGCAGCCCAGTGAGAGACCTGCTTCAGTATGGTCTACTATACATTTATTAGAGTCATAAAAGGTCTTCCAATTTGCTCCCTCCATCGAGGAGGCCATGTTTTATGTATTTACTTGTTTCTCTGTTAATGAGATTACCTGACAAGTTAAAAACAGGATGGATGAGAGACCAATCAGTTAGATCAGTTAGTGATCTTCAAAACTTCCACAACGAAAAAAATCATTTTTCATGAGTAACTTTAATAGCTATTGAATACATAATGGTGAGGGCAAGTTGTCATGGTTAAGGTAAACAATAGTGTTAATAGTTAGACTAGTTAGTTTCATGTGGGACATGTTTCTGTAAGGTGCTTTGAAATGACCTTTGCTGTGAATTGAATTGAATTGAATTGAATTGAATTGAATTGAATTGAATTGAATTGAATTGAATTGAATTGAATTGAATTGAATTGAGCTGCTTGTCGGAGGTCTGTGCTCTCAGAGTGCTCTCGAATTAGAAAGTTAGAAGTTTTTATAAAAAGTCTGATTTCATTTTTCCATTATATATAATTTTTTGTATGTCAGATGAATTATATTATCACTTCTTTTACTTTTATTCAGTGGAGAGCTGTCAGGACCTTCAAGTCC
>SSNP01000195.1:558578-580976 GCA_006937955.1 Pachypanchax playfairii
ATCCATCCATCCATCCATCCATCCATCCATCCATCCATCCATCCATCCATCCATCCATCCATCCATCCATCCATCCATCCATCCATCCATCCATCCATCCATCCATCCATCCATCCACCACCATCCATCCATCTACATCCATCTACATCCATCCACCCACCCATCCATCTACATCCATCCATCCATCCACCCACCCATCCATCCATCCATCCATCCACCCATCCATCCATCCATCCATCCATCCATCCATCCATCCATCCATCCATCCATCCACCCACCCATCCATCCATCCATCCATCCATCCATCTACATCCATCTACATCCATCCACCCACCCATCCATCCATCCATCCATCCACCCACCCATCCATCTACATCCATCTACATCCATCCACCCACCCATCCATCCATCCATCCATCCATCCATCCATCCATCCATCCATCCATCCACCCATCCATCCATCCATCCATCCATCCATCCATCCATCCATCCATCCACCCACCCATCCATCTCCATCCATCCATCCACCCACCCATCCATCCATCCATCCATCCATCCATCCATCCATCCACCCATCCATCCATCCATCCATCTACATCCATCTACATCCATCCACCCACCCATCCATCCATCCATCCATCCACCCATCCATCTACATCCATCTACATCCATCCACCCACCCATCCATCCATCCATCCATCCATCCATCCATCCATCCATCCATCCATCCATCCATCCATCCATCCATCCATCCATCCATCCATCCATCCACCCACCCATCCATCTACATCCATCCATCCATCCACCCATCCATCCATCCATCCATCCATCCATCCATCCATCCACCCACCCATCCATCCATCCATCCATCCATCCATCCATCCATCCATCCATCCATCCACCCACCCATCCATCCATCCATCCATCCATCCATCCATCCATCCATCCAGCTGGTGCCTATCTTCAGCGGTCTTTGGGCGAGAGGTGGGGGGTGCTTTAGACAGGTTGCCAGTCCATCACAGACAAACAGAAATATAGTTGTGTTAATCTAGTATCTGGTCTGTCAGCCCACAATGACTGAAGAAGTAGAAGAAATGGATTTGGTTGCAGGTTTATTGTCAAAGCCATTTTTAAGATGGACTTTTAGGAAAGCTGGACATTGTTGATAACTCGGGAAATTCCCAAAGCGCAAAGATGATCTGTACAACAGAGTAATTTAACCCCTTTTGAGGAAAAAACGTTCAATAGAACCCCGTTATGTGCGATGCATCTTGCACACGGTGTTCCGTTAAAACAAATAGATAACTAGAGCAGGTAGAAGAACATATTTACCTGCAAAATTTGGAAAGATGTTCAACAAACTCTTTTAAAAAGTTAAACCTCTTTAGCAGCAGAACTCTGTTCTGAGTTGCTCCATTTCCCATTATAGAATCTTTGGGTATACATTTCTCACTCTGTTTGTGTGACAGAGGAATTACCAAGTGGTCAGTCTGTGTCCATGTTGTCATACATCTGCTGCTCTTGGTGACATAGTTCAGCCTGGCTGACATGTCCTGCAGGTGCTGCTCCTTCCCTCCTGCAGGACACATTCTTCTATATCCATGTGCTGCCTGAGCAAACTGCTTCTGGCCAGGCTTGTCTCATACTGACTGGCCAATGCCTTGGCAACATGTATTGTTGCTCTATGTAAATCTGCTCACACTGGGACAGAGGGATGGAGAGGGGGTATCCTGAGCTCAGGAGCTGGGATAGAGAGGGGAGTCAGGTCAATAAATGAAAGTTCGCCTTAAATCCTCAGAATAATAGAAGTAGAGGTTGGGGCTGAGACTAGAAGCCGAGATAAACAGAGGGATTACTCCTTGGTTTTGCATCACTCGCTCTCCACTGGGTGGCCCTTAACTGTCAGGAAAACGAAGAGGGGTGTTGGGTTGGAGAAAAAAGAAAAAAAAAAGTTTAACGCATGGGCATTCTCACAGCACATAGGGAAAAAGAAATGAGTCTAATTCCATCAAAGACTGAGAAATTAGCAATTAATTTATTCCAACCTCCCTGCCCCTGCTCCTTTTCTATTTTCAACCCAATTGTCAGTTAGTTCTGCAACATCTGGTCTAGAACAGTCACCGAGCCTGATGGCGGATGCACCATCCATTAAAGCAGAATAGCAGAGAAAATCTCTCCTTTTCCTTTCATTTCTGGTCCATAGGAGATTAGTTTAGTGTGAAGAAACTAATCATTAAAAATGTTGCTCTTTTTGCAGGCCATGCATATCCACCACAGGCAGCACCTTTATTTGCAATTGTAATTTAAAGAATAATTAAAGAAGTTAAATGATTTTGTAAATGTAGAACAACTTGAGTCTTTGTACTCAAGGGTGCATGAACCTGCACCTTATGGCTGGTTGCTCTGATAAACTTGGTAATCAAAGAATGTAGCACTGCACTAATGACAATTTTTTCAAGTGGATTGGCTTTGCTCCCTCTCGTGTCTGCAGCCTATGCATACTTTTATAACAGTCTTAGGGAATAAGTACTGTGGAACTTCAGGAATGTTGCTTAAAACACGACTTTAAATCATAATTCCTTGGAAAATTATGCACTGAAAAAATAATTTATGTCTGTCGAAAGAAGGATGAATTACAATTATATCTTGAATTCAATAGCAGCAAAAATAATGTGTGTTCATTTATTACGAGGGTGATACTTTTCACTCCCTCAATTTTTATCCAGGCTGAAGATCAAAAAGTCTTAAATCATTCAAATACTAACATTTGTAATGTTATTTATCTTGGATTAAATGAACAAAGCGATGACTTGACTTGTCAGTTTTTATGCAAAGCTATAATTGAAGCTTTGTTTAACATAAAATGGTAAGTGGAGCAGAAATTGAGGCGTCTCACATACACCCACAAACTCAAGAGCTTAACTCATGTGGAAATGAGCTGTTTACATTATTTTGGGTCATTGTCCATGATAGTGGGACCAGCTGCTGGGATTTTGCAGATAAACACCCTCCACTGAGACTGACATCTTTTATACATTTCGGTACATCAGTCAACCTCTTAATAAAGTCCAATTAAATTCCACCCTGTATGAGAAAAGGTTGGTTATAGTTTACTGTGAATTGGACAGAAGTGGTTATGCAGAAATCTTCTCACCTGGGAGACGGAGGACAGGTAAAGGTGTGTTTAATGGTGTTGCTAAGCAAACAGAAGGGTGGGCTTGTGGGGAAATAAGGGTCTAAATCAGACATGCAGAACAATAACACACACAGTTTGTAAGAGAACGTAAAATGTTCAAGGATGAAACATTTTGTTCTAAAGTCAGATACCAAATAAATAGAGCATGAGGGAAATATGAGCTCTTTGTCAGATTTAAAAGAAAGAACATTTCAATCCAAGTAGGCAGATTTTATGAAGAGCTTTAAAATATCTCAATAAAATTGAGATATTCATCCATCCATCCGCCCATCCATCCATCCATCCATCCATCCATCCATCCGCCCATCCATCCATCCATCCATCCATCCATCCATCCATCCATCCATCCATCCATCCATCCATCTTCTAAACCTACTTCTTCCTGTTCAGGGTCTGAGGGAGCTGGTACTGATCTCCAGCAGTCTGTGGACGAGAGGCGGGGGACACCCTGGACAGGTCACCAGTCCATCCCAGGGCCACACAGACAAACAACCACTCACACACACACACAATTAGAGGCAATTTATAGTCTATTTCTTCTTCTTGGTTAAAATAAAACAATAATAATAAAAATGGCAGTGATTTAAAAGTGATGCTGACCACATCAAACACATTATCGGCCCACATTTTAATTTAATTCCACACTGATGCTCTTTCAAGAGTCTTTCTTTTAGTTTTTCATATGTCACTTTTCAAGGTGATGAAATCAACCAAAACACACATTCATGCACTCCTGCACACAAACATTTCTTTCTGAAAAAAATAAATAAGAAAACAGAGAACAATTCTGAAAACAAAGTGGGATCTCTGCATTTTTTGGTGTGAGAACAGATAACAAACCTCTCAACACCTTGTTGCATCTTGAGTTTCTAGAAAAGAAACTGTTCTGAAAACAAATTCACCTCCATTTATCTTTATTTACAGAACAAATAATGAGGCTTCTTCAATTTTCCTTGTGTTTCTTAATTTTTAAGAGTCTGAGACAGCTACAATATTTTGTTTTCCCATGATCCTCTTGGCAGCATCTCACCAAGAAGCAGGCTGACATGACCAGAAAAAAAAAATCTTAAAAGAACACAAAGGCACAATGAAGTGGAGGGTGCAGCAGCACAGGCGGCTGTCTTGGGCCCAACAGAGAATTTGGCTCTTCCATACAGCCAGGCCACTCCAATTCTGAGCGAATGCTAATGAGATTGCTCTGATCCTTCTGGTGCTTCCCATGTTTTCAACACCTTCAAGGACCACATGGCGCTTGCAGCATAAAGACAACTAAATGAGAAATCTGAACGTTTTTTGTGATTCTGGGGGCCTCTTCGCTTTTCAGCCTGGCCGCCCATTCAGTCCACCACCCCAAAAGAAGAAGATAAGAAAGACAGTGCTACAGGGGGTGTGGATGAGTAAACTTTACAAGAAAATGGTATTTTTGTGAACCTGAAGTAATAATCAATTTTTGGCTGAGCAGTGTTGAAGCCTTTGATTGAGAAAGAATTGTTAGTTTGGAAAAAAGGCAAGAGCAAAGGGAGGGAGATGCTCAGACTCAACGCTCTTTCTCACAACCACTGTAATGAGATCACTAACATCTTGAGCCGGCCTCCACTATAGCCGCCAAACAACAGGCCACCAGATGAAAGGTGAATGGGCCCAGGTTCCCGCTGACTGGTTCAGAAGCACATTAATAGCACAGCTCCCTATGAATAGTTCCTGGGCAGTAGCTCATATTAGCAATGAAGCACACTGCTTAATAGGATGATGCCTTTTGGCTTTTGTCATGAGATGATTAAGGGCTTCGTTGTCACCAGTGCCTGCAGAGCACAAGGCGTTAGAAACCACTCTGACTGACTTATTGTGGGTTTTATGTTGTAGAAAGGAGTCGTTTTGGTGAAAACACCTCTCAGGAATCCATCAGGTAAGCTCTAGTTTGGAGTCTTTGCCCCCTTTAAAACATCTCGAAGGCTTTGTGTTCCTCTTCAGGATACTTAGATCTGTTATCATGTTCAGACAGATGCCAAAATGAAAGCAAAACAAAAATGAAATCTGTGTGTAACCCTCCTTAAACAAGTAAAATGTACATGCATTGGTGACTGTTTTATCCTGAATTAAACTGTTTCTTTTGTCTTGATCGAGATTTACAAAAACTGATTTGTTCACTGAGAGAACTGCCCCAGTAGGTCACCTGGATCCGGTCAATCCAAAACATTTATCAGCCTTAGACAGTGGAAAGACATTTTCTCCGTTTTAAATAAATAGAAACTTGTGGGTTATACACTTGCTGTAATTTATTACCAATAAAAGGAGACTAAAAAGAGTGAATGTTGTCCAGATTGACGTTAAGCAGAGAATGCTCTATGACCATTTTTTGCAATCAATGCAGGTCTTTTCAAACAGAAGAGCTTTATACTCGGGATTAGTTTTGGCGACTTAAGAAGCAAGACTGCCTCTGTACCCCCACCATCTGCAATTGTACCCCCCACCAGCCTCCTTCACCTCCTTCATTCCTCCTCAAAAAATTGCACAATGATACCGCCACCCTTTTCTCTCCCTTCTAACAAGGAAGATCCAAAGCAGGCCCACTCAAAGTAATTAAATCAATCCCTTTGTATTCTACAATTTACCCTTTCAGTGGATGACTGCTCCAGATCTTATGGATCTTCATGCATATTCAGACTGAAGCTACAACTTGTTGACGACAGCATCATGCTTTTCATGCTCGTGCCATGAGCAGTCGACATGCAGCAATTTCTTCTTCACAACTATTTTCATTGTTCTTTACATCCATAAATCCAAACTGTTAAAGGAGGAGTGGTCACTGATTGTTGAAGCTCAGACATATTTTGAAAAAAGCCTTAAGATAAGAAGAATTTAGGGGCAGTGTCCGAAAGACAAATTGGATTAGCAAGTATTGGATTAACGGTAAAACGAAGGGATAACAAACAAGAAAAGCTGCCTGTGATCACAGGGTTTAATATATTTCTGTTCCTCTCAGATCCCTTTATTCTCTCCCTCCCCCTTTTCTTTCATTCTTTTTCGGGAAAGATCCCGGGCTTAAGACAGACTTATTAAAACTGGGATTAATTTGTAATGCTCCCCTAACCCTCAGGGTCAACCAAAGATTTGTTATCTAAAGCAAACAGGGAAAAATGTACTACAACATAACAAGGGCTTTAAAACCATGTCTGTGGCACTTCTAGGAGATTTCAGCTTTGTACTAAAGGTGTTATCCCTGAGATATTTATTTGGGAGCAAAGGAAACCCCTTTTGGACACTCTGGATGAGATCAAATATGACGATTCCATTAAATCATGAATAGATGAGAAAAAAGGGAATTGTCTTTTTGCCTTGATTTAAATTGACAAGGCTCTTTTATTTCCTAACCGTTTTATTCTCATACAGACTCAGACTGTGTTTATAGAAGCTGCAACAAGTTAAAGAGTCAAACATGCAGTGCCTCCTTGCATTTTCTGAACCATCTGCTGAAGTATTTTATTTTGTTTTTCATGTTCCTGCTCAAGGGAACGAACTAATCAGACTCAAAGTAAAGCAGCAGAAATCTTTAGGACAGTTGAGCATTATTTTGTTTTTTTGTTGTTGTTTGAACCGGAGCACAAAAACATTTACTTTATTATCACTTAGTGAACAGAACAGACAGAAGTTAAATCATTTTTAGCAATGAAATAGATTTTATTTTGTTGAAAATACATTGAATTTGAAAACATTTGATTTTTTTTTTCTTTTAATACATTTATATTATTACTACTGTATTTCTATGATTATAATAATTATTATCAGGGTTTTTACTTTTCACTTTGTATGAGTATTTTTTGCACCTACCAAAATACATTTTTCAAATACCTTCATAATATTCATGACTGTGTTACATTTCTCCAGAATAATTATGAAATAAAATGTTCATACCATTTCATTCGTGATAAAGTGCGTGAAAATTTAACAAAACACTCTGCTCCAAATTCACTGATGGATTTTTCACCTTTAGTGGGTGCAAATCAGGGTTTTGTGTCTCTGTCTAAGTTACAAAGCTGCAGCAAAAGGACATTTTGCACTTCATTCTGAGCTGCCAACCAGAAACCATCACCTTGTATTATCCATTAGTCATGTGTCATTCCTGAATGAGGCGGTTCTATGAGCTGTTTCATTGCAGCAGCTGCTCCTGCCCTGCATTCAGGGGAGGGCTTTGTTTGGATGGGCACATCATGCAGCCAATCACATGTAAAGATACACTAGGCTCATACTAGTACTGTAGTACATTTGGTGTTCCAGTCTCTCTTAAGGTATTCTAGATCATAGGTGAAGGAAAGAAGGAGGAGTGAGTGTAGTGGTGGTAAACACAGAGAAGAACGAATAAACCAAGGGAGGGAAGGAAACTGGAGAAACAACATCTGGATAGATTTTAGATTAGAAATAGCTTTTAAATATGCAAACTCGGGATGTCTCGATCAAGATTTTTTGCCCTCGAGTCCGAGTCTGAATCACTTGATTTTGAGTATCTGCCGATACCGTGTCCCGATCCGATTTTACATTAAAAAATGAATAAAAAGGAGCAAATAAAAAGATCCAGGATGTTCCTTATGTTGTATTTAATTCACTTTATTTAATATTTAGCTGCAGGGACAGGACAGCCAGCAGTCCTGGGACAACAGCGGCCACTCCAGCACATCCTGGGGTTTCCCCTGGGCTTCCTCCCAGTGGGGAGTCATGAAGTTGTTACTTGTGTGTAAAAACGAACATGACAAGAGCACATTTCTGTACTGAGTATGCAGACAGTCCGAAAGCACACAAACGGGTGGACAGACATTATGTTGTTAAATAAAACATTATGTAATTAAATCAGCTGATCAGAACAGCAGACACTACAGAAAGAGTAACATGATCATGGGTTGTCTTCTACATGCAGTAAGTGATCACCTCCACTCCATGAACCAGTTTAAGATAACATCATAGGGATTTAATATGACTATAAACTAACACCAGGACTCATGCTAACGCGGCTAGCGAAGCTAGTGGAGCTAACGTGGCAACATTCTCAAAACATCATCCACCGAGCCAATTAAAGAAGCTTACCTTGAAGAAAATATACGCACCGAGGATTTTATAAGTCCTCATCTTCTCCACTGTTGTGTAGACTACAGGACTGTTAACATTCACATTTTCACACACGTTACGGTCGGTCGTCATGGAAACGCGTCCCCTCTTAAAATGGCGGCTGCGGGTTGCGAGGGAAACTGTCCCGGATACTGACGTCACACGAAAAGGTGTATAGATGCATTAAAAACTAATCAGAATATATATACATACAGTATATATTCGAGTCCTGATCGGGAGGTAACGTCCGATTCCGATTGAGTCTGAAACGACGTGATCTAGTCCGATTTCCGATCACATGATCGGATCTGCACATCACTGATGCAAACCATTAATAACTGCTAAATAGAAGGTTCGAGTGATATTAGTCAACTCCTCCATAGGAGTCAATCCAAGAGCCAAACAGGAGATATCATCACTATTAGTCATTATTTACCTCTAAAAAGTTTCTTTGTAAAAACTATAATCCAACCATGAGCCACAGGAGCAGGTCACATGTATGTTTTGTGTGTACAACATAGAGTTACAACAAAAATACAATTTACTTCCAGTTTTGAGTCAGAAATATATCAGAGATCAGATAAAATGCAGGTCCAAGGACACCTGGTTGTTCCCTCTTCACATTCTCTGCACTGTGAAGCTCGAAGGGATACAATAGTAACTGATGATTACCGTTTTATTCATACTTGTAGAGGAAAATCAGCAGGGTGGTCATGTTAAGAATTAATATTTATATGTATTAGTGAGTTTTAAATAATATTTTAGTGCAAGAATGTCTTTAACAAGCTTTTTGACTTCATCAAAAGAAGAAAAGGATTAGCTGTTGTGACTGTCTTTTTTCCTCTCTGATCTGTGTCTCTCATATCCATTTTCTATTGATAATCCTCCTGCCCTCCTTTGCAGTCAGCTATTTGTACTGGATTAATGTTAGTCACTGGTGGCAAGTGTTCAAATCAATGTTTATTAATGGTTGCTTTAAGTGTTTAAAGATTAAGTCATTAGCATATTGATGAAGTTTTTAAACTTGTCCAGGGAGAGAATAAGAGCTGGAGGGTTGGAGAGGTTGTGACATGCTGAACGTGACACAATCAGGTGATCCAGCTGCAAACTGCTGAATAAAACAAAAAGAACAATCATCTTTAGCTTGAGTCTGTGAAAGTTTTAATACATGTGGATTCTAGATGGAGCCACATTTACTGTAACATGAAATTTGACATAATGTATCTGTAGTTAAGAAAACAGGTGTTTAAACATTCCTCTTAGGATGCAACACAGTCATCTTAGATTGATTTTACATTTCTTGAGTGACCTGCTGCTTGCCACTAATTTTCTTTCACAACTGATAAGGTGCCTGATCCATAATGAATCAATTCTAATTAGTTTTATGTTTGGATTGGATGGGCTGAGGGTTTGCAGATTGCTAATAGGACTCCATGCTGCATCTTCTACCATCATTTATAGTTGTTTTCAACCATTAGGTACCCTGGTGTGAGTTATTTTTTATCATTTGTTCACTCTTAGTTATGATCTTTTTGGGGTTTTTTCTGCACACAATCTTTTTTCTTTCTTAGTTATACTTACACTTTTCATTTGTTTATTCCTTAAAGAGGTCCTTCCAATAAAAACAGGTTTTCTGAGGTTTCTGTTGAATATTTTAGCTCCACAGGTGTTCTTACCTTCATAGTGGGTGAAAACAGGTCAACAACTTCTCTTTCAGTTTTTATCTCTCAAACTAAGCAGGTGGTGATAAAACCTGAGTTCTCCCGAATTCGAACGGCCTGTATCTGTTACATCACAACTTGACGTCTGACGTTGCCATGCACAGCGGGACAGGAAACAGTATACCTTGCTCTCATAGGCTAGTTTGTTAGCCAATCAGAGTCCAGCAAATTCGAATAATGAATATGAACGAGCTGCTGCTCGAGTCCTGACGGAACGAGCTGGAACCACCCGAATTTTAATGCAGACAGATTGAAAGGTCTGTTAATCAGTGTTTCCTGACGTTTTTTAGATATAAAATGTTTCATATTACTGGTTAATACTTAAGAAATAACCACAAAGTCCTGAAATTTGTATGAAATGAGCTCTTTAAGTTTTGGATTTGGTCATCTCATGTTTAGGATTTCTTTGTTTTGTTCAGTTCTTCACTGTTTCCTGATAATATTTCCCTCAGCACTTCAACTCAGAGCCTTTTGTAACAGCATTGTATCTGTTTATCATCCAGCAGCACTTACACATTATTTACTCTCCAAACATTTAAATAGTTCTTGTTTCTCAGTCACTTTATCAGATACTACAGTTGATCTGCCCTGATGTCCACGTTGTTGTTCAATACGCCGGAGAAAACATTTTATTACTGCAGATGTTTATCATAGAATGGTGTAAATTTAAATAATCTGTTCCATTATTATTTTCTTCAGTCACATAGAGCAATATGACAGAGGGCAGCACCATAAACTATACAGACTAACATACAGATAATCTTGTTGATGATGTTACAGTTTTCTGCTACTTCATGAGACGATGTTTCTGCAGTCAGAGGAGGCTGACAGGAAGAAAACTTTTATATCACTTGGAAATGTAATTTATATATATATATATATATACCAGAATTAAAAGTTTTAAAACATTAAAAGTCTCACATTAGTTCAAGTAAATGTTTAGACTTATTTTTAAAAACATGGGGGGGGTTCACTGAGATCTAAAGCAGGATGTTCCATTTCTCTGGTGAACAAACACAGAAAGCAGCTTCTCTTCATCTGGACGACACGGCAGGTAAATAAATGACCTGGTCTGCAGACCTGAGTGATCTGACTGGTATATAAGGGGTTAACATGTCTCATATAATGTGGTACCAGTTCAGTGCTTTCACCAGGTAACCAGAGCAGGTGTGATGTGTTCACAGCAGCATTATGAATCGCCTGTAGTTTTGGGGAGTTCTGTAAAAAGGCTGTTGCAGTAGTTCATCTTTCCAACACAATGTTGATGAAAACTTCTTAACTTTGGAAAGATTTCTCCCGTGGGTTCTGTCGGTTTTCAGTTTGTTTTCTTTGTTTCTATGTTGCTTTTTTGTGTTTCAGTTTGTTTGTGGTTCACTTATTTTGTGCTTCTCGGGTTCACAACCTTTCGGTTCTTTTCATAAGTTCTTGTTTCTTGTGGTTCTTGTTCTTTCCTGTGAAATTACTTTTAGTTTTAGAATCTTATCTATTCCCGTTTTTCTCTTGTTTTTTTATTTATTTGGTTTCTGTACTGTTCCTTATATGTTCACTTCTTGGTTTTATGAACCATGTGTTTTTATTTTTTAGTAATGTGTATAAATTTGTTTCATTGTGATTTCTTGTCTCTGCTCGGTGTAAAGTGTCTCACCTGATTCTGATTTCTCCTGATTGTTCCTGTATTTCCTCTCTAGCTGTCCTGGTTCTGTCCTCACCTGTATAAATACACTTTGTTTCATTTCATTTGTCAGCTGCTACCATTAAACCCTCATGTGGTCTGCTCTGCGTTTCTTGTGAATCAGGGCCTGTAACAACTTTTGTAAGAACTCCCAGTGTTGCTGTCAAGTCAGCTTTTAGTTTTTCTTTACTGATGATGTGATAAAATAAATATTTTCAGTCTGTGAGTCTGTTTGGGTCCATTTACCAACACATCATATGACAGGACAGGTTAATGATCCAGAACAAATCGTTGAAGGAAGAGACAGAAGACAAAAATCAGTGTAACAAACTGTGGACGTACTCTGTGTCCAGAAAGGCTTTGCGAGCCGGTTCATGATACCAACCGTCCATGTGGCATGTGAAGAAGACGTGTTGACATATACATGAAACGATCAGACATGACAAGCTGACATGATTCAGATCATACAACAATACTGTGCAGCAGAAAGTTAAAAATCTCGTTGTTGTTGTATATTTTTGTGTCTTTATGTTAAATGTTTTTTTTATTTTTTATTATAAGATATTTATATTCTTCACATTTCCTAAATAGCTTAAAATAAAACTTCATCAACATGCAAATTCTCTCCCAGTAGATTTTTATTATAAGTTACTTGTTTTTATTCACAAATATAACTGTTTATTGTTACGACTATTTAAAATGTACTTCTGGTTTTTAATTGGAACATTCTAATGTTTGACATTAATTAATTCCAAAATCTTAATTCCAACCTCTCGTGTAGTATAAACATGAAAATAAGTACAATCCAATGTTCTTGTCAAAAAAGCAAAAATAATAGAAACTTCAATAACTTTTATTATAATCAACTATATTTTGTATGAAGTGTCCTTCCTAAATAAATGTAGAAGCTAGAGAGGATTACTTGATTTGACTTGTTCAAGATCTTTAAAACCTACATTTTCATTTCTTATATAAAAATCTTCATTTTTTTATAAAGAAGAAATAAAACCACTCAAACACACAGTTTCTACAAAAAGGAAAGCTTTGTAAAATACATTTTAAGAATGTAAACAAAAAGTCAACAGAATGGGAACCTTCTCCTGCCTGAAGCTCGATCAAATTATTATTCTGCAGTTAACAATGTGACACCAAACCCTGCCATTGATTTCCTCACCATTTATTTCTGTTTTGATTCATGCATGGAGTCTCTGTGTTTGAAAGTTGATGCTCCTCTCTGAAAGATGGGTTCATGCATAGACTGTGCAACTTTTGTAGTCTGCTGCGGGTTTATATGATAAGCTTTTTCAGACATTCAAAATCAATATGTAATCCTGTGGAGGGGCTTATCCCCTGGACTGGGCCATTTGTGAGGCTCTTTGAGCTTTGTTATAGGTCTCCTGGCTGCTCATGCTGCAGATTGATTAGCTGCAGCACCAGAATCCTATCAAATAGCCGACCCTGATTGAGGCACATACTCCCTCACCACCTCTAGTTAACTGGACCTGGAGATAAGGATGGATGGTGATTCCCTTCCTTGTGTAGGCTGAGGCCAGGAAGGGAGTGACTGTTTCTGCCCTTTGCCCCTGAGTAGCTTTAAACAGGATCAGAAAGCTGTTGGTGGACATTTCATACCTACCCAACATCAGCTGCTGTGTTTAAACCAAGACTTTTATTTTACACACTGTGCATCAATTAGTTCTCCAAAATGTGTAAACATGCTTTGAATGTTTACTGTATTATTTTTAAGAAAGTGTTAAACCTGTTTGAGGTTGAGATCTGGGTATAAAACCAGGCTGGACCTTTCTGCATGGACTTTACATACATGCATTTTCTTCTCTCAGTTTCCTGCAACAGATCCAAATCTTGTCTGTGTGACCCCGCCTCTCACCCAATAACCAAACCAGCTGTCTGTAACACTGAGTCAAAACTTCAGAAGACACAAGTGGACGTCTCCAGCACTGTGTCTCCAGCACAAGTACAAGTACAAGTACAAGTACAAGTACAAGTACAAGTACAAGTACAAGTACCCACTAAATCAACTGCAACACAGGAGATCCTTCCCGTCCACAGTTAGAACCCTCTACAGGAGATCCTTCCCGTCTACAGCTAGAACCCTCTACAGGAGATCATTCCTGTCCACAGGTAGAACCCTCTACAGGAGATCCTTCCCGTCCACAGCTAGAACCCTCTACAGGAGATCCTTCCCGTCTACAGCTAGAACCCTCTACAGGAGATCCTTCCCGTCCACAGCTAGAACCCTCTACAGGAGATCCTTCCTGTCCGCAGCTAGAACCCTCTACAGGAGATCCTTCCTGTCTACAGCTAGAACCCTCTACAGGAGATCCTTCTCGTCCACAGCTAGAACCCTCAACAGGAGATCCTTCCTGTCCACAGCTAGAACCCTCTACAGGAAATCCTTCCTGTCCGCAGCTAGAACCCTCTACAGGAGATCCTTCCCGTCCACAGCTAGAACCCTCTACAGGAGATCCTTCCCGTCTACAGCTAGAACCCTCTACAGGAGATCCTTCCCGTCTACAGCTAGAACCCTCTACAGGAGATCCTTCCTGTCTACAGCTAGAACCCTCTACAGGAGAACCTTCCTGTCCACAGCTAGAACCCTCTACAGGAGATCCTTCCTGTCCACAGCTAGAACCCTCTACAGGAGATCCTTCCCGTCCACAGCTAGAACCCTCTACAGGAGATCCTTCCCGTCCACAGCCAGAACCCTCTACAGGAGATCCTTCCTGTCCACAGCTAGAACGCTCTACTGGAGATCCTTCCTGTCTTCAGCTAGAACCCTCTACAGGAGATCCTTCCCGTCCACAGCTAGAACCCTCTACAGGAGATCCTTCCCGTCTACAGCTAGAACCCTCTACAGGAGATCCTTCCCGTCCACAGCTAGAACCCTCTACAGGAGATCCTTCCTGTCCGCAGCTAGAACCCTCTACAGGAGATCCTTCCTGTCTACAGCTAGAACACTCTACAGGAGATCCTTCCTGTCCGCAGCTAGAACCCTCAACAGGAGATCCTTCCCGTCTACAGCTAGAACCCTCAACAGGAGATCCTTCCCGTCCACAGTTAGAACCCTCTACAGGAGATCCTTCCCGTCTACAGCTAGAACCCTCTACAGGAGATCATTCCTGTCCGCAGCTAGAACCCTCTACAGGAGATCCTTCCTGTCTACAGCTAGAACCCTCTACAGGAGATCCTTCCCGTCCACAGCTAGAACCCTCTACAGGAGATCCTTCCCGTCTACAGCTAGAACCCTCTACAGGAGATCCTTCCCGTCTACAGCTAGAACCCTCTACAGGAGATCATTCCCGTCCACAGCTAGAACCCTCTACAGGAGATCCTTCCCGTCTACAGCTAGAACCCTCTACAGGAGATCCTTCCCGTCTACAGCTAGAACCCTCTACAGGAGATCATTCCTGTCCGCAGCTAGAACCCTCTACAGGAGATCCTTCCTGTCTACAGCTAGAACCCTCTACAGGAGATCCTTCCTGTCCGCAGCTAGAACCCTCTACAGGAGATCCTTCCCGTCTACAGCTAGAACCCTCAACAGGAGATCCTTCCTGTCCGCAGCTAGAACCCTCTACAGGAGATCCTTCCTGTCTACAGCTAGAACCCTCTACAGGAGATCCTTCCTGTCCGCAGCTAGAACCCTCTACAGGAGATCCTTCCCGTCTACAGCTAGAACCCTCTACAGGAGATCCTTCCCGTCCACAGCTAGAACCCTCTACAGGAGATCCTTCCTGTCCACAGCTAGAACCCTCTAGAACAGGGGTCTCAAACTCCAGGCCTCGAGGGCCACTATCCTGCATGTTTTAGATGTTTCCTTGTTTCAACACACCTGATTCAAATCCTCTGCATTTCAACAAGTTCTGCAGAAGCGTGTTAACGACTTGTTCATTTGAATCCGGTGTGTTGAAGCAGGGAAACATCATGCAGGATAGTGGCCCTCGAGGCCCCCTGCTCTAGAATGACTCTCCGATGAAACACTGAGTACCTTCAACATCTCATTTACTTTCAGGGATTAATGAAGCAGAACTGAATTATGAAGACACGCCCGTCTCTCGCCCAATGACAGCTGGAGACTGACACCAGCTCCCTGCGACCCTGAACAGGAAAAGCAGGTACAGACAATAGTGACACTCAGTAAATATTTTAGTCCTTTAAATTGAATTTATTGTTTTCATCCCACTAATCTCTGGATTTCTTTTTACTAAAAGCTGGAAAACAGTGACGTCCATCTGAAGGAGTAAAATGAGAATAAACAGCACGCTGCGTGTGATTGGACGTGAATGACGTTAACCTGCAGAAGTTAAAAATCAAGATGATCTGTTATAATGAAACTAGTACCAGTTCTATGAATGTGTTGCGTGTTATGTTAACTGGAAAGGAAATCTCAGAAGATTAAAGTCGTTGTAAGACTCCAGGCCGACAGTCTAAAGGGTTGCTTAGAGTTAATCAAACACTCACCTACATAATGACTCTCCACCGACACTCTCTTCTCCTCAGACTCAGAAAAGCTGTTTGCCCAGTACATATTTCTCCTGTTTTTGTGTTTTGTTTTAGATCAGAAAACAAACATTAATATCTGACAAATAAAACCTTAGTAAATGCAAAATACAATCTACATGGTGAAATCAAAAGGCCTACATTACATTTCTCACCTTTTGCAAATATAAAAATATATATATAAATATTTTTATGGCTCCAGAAACACACTTAAATGTTTGAACATCTGATGTTGCCATGCACAGCGGGGCAGGAAACAGTATACCTTGCTCTCATAGGCTAGTTTGTTAGCCAATCAGAGTCCAGCGATTTTGAATAATGAATATTAATGAGCTGCTGCCGAAGCCTGATGAATTTTGACGCAGACAGATTGAAAGGTCTGTTAATCAGTGTTTCCTGCCGTTTTTTAGATATAAAATGTTTCATATTACTGGTTAATACTTAAGAAATAACCACAAAGTCCTGAAATTTGTGTGAAATGGTCTCTTTAAAAAGGGCATCAGTGCTTGAAAAGTGGGCCAAACATCCTAATGATGTGAGAGATTCATCACCAGTTTCCACAAATATTGAAGATGTTGCCACATTTGGCAAAACCATTTCTTAGGTTATTATTTTTAAATAGCTTTCCCCCTTCATAAATGAAATCATCTGAAAACCGTAACTAAAATCTGTTTAAAGAACACAAACATTTAAGTGTGTTTCTGGAGCCATAAAATATATGAAATTTTCTTTAATGTGTGTCAGTTTGCATAAAGTGTAAATTGTAATAGACTTGATTTCACCATGTAGATACCAGAGTTCATAGAAGATAAAACTATTATAACCATGTTTATTTACTGTCAACCCGCGTCATGACCCATTCTTCCCCTCAACTTTCACTTAAAAATCCTAATCAGAGTGTTACAGATCTTTCTGAAAGTCATCTGTTTTAACAGCATTTATTTTCTTCACCATTTAACTTTGATGATATATTTATCTTTCATAAACAACAGTTTGGTCTGAGACAGATGGGAAATGCTTTATATTTTCCATTACATTCATTTTTCTGCTGCAGGGAGGTGCCAGGGAACTGAATTTGTGCATTCCTGTGTAGCTTGCCAGCCCTCACATGGTTACCAGTCCTACACATTGTAAGAGAGATCTGAATGAGCACTGGTCATGCAAGTTTTAAGGTGATTGCCCGAGGGGCAGCAGAGTGAAAGAGCGAAGAACAGAGGCAGAGAGAAGAGAGGAAGGGGGGCATAATCCTAAAAGGATTGAAAATCCACCCTCCTTCAACACACACACACATAAACCCACACAGAGACACACATCTAAGTAATTCCCTTCACACACTGTGTATCGGGGGGTGATGGGTACTGGATTGGGTCAGTTGGTTTCGTGGCTCTGGTGTCTGATTTCTCCATCCTCGTCCACCCCCCACCTCTCCTTCTTGTTTGCCTTCTTAATGAGCGGGGCAGGGCCACGGGGCTTTTGACTGACAGCTTCTCCTCTCTGTGCTCTTCAGTATCTGTGTCAGAACATGCTGCTCTCTGTACTCGAGTCGACTCTGAATGATGAGTCATTTTTCTGTTCCTCAGTTAGCTGTGAGTCTGTTAGCTGGAGCCGTCTGTGGAAGCTTGGTATGAACGTCTGCTTCAAACAGCAGAGTGAAAGTCATGATGCAGTTTTTTAACCAAAGAGCTGTACTCACAGAGAAACTGGGCCTTAACAATGTAATGGTGCATTCACACCGGCCACTTTGTCAATGTCAAGCAATGCTGATAACGCTCCAAATTTGACGTTTGAAGTTGAAGCTCATAACGCCTGCCAGTCAGAGCGCATAGGCGTTAAAGCTCATAACGCCTGACCGAAAAAGAGCGCGAAGGCGGGGCTTCCTTTGTTATCGGATGTTCGGCGCTATGGCGGATCATATTGAGACAGTGGCTTGGATTTATTTACTTCATAGATCTAGACAACGTCGACGTCGGGTGCATCAGCGCCGTTTGTGGATACACCCCATTCTTCAGATGCGTTCTGAGTTTGGTGAGTTTAACCATTTGCTCCAGGAGCTACGTTTGGATGAGGTTAATTTATCTTCCATTTTGGCTGATCCCGCTTCTTTCCGGCTACGTGCTGTGACGTCTTACGTCACTACGATGAGACGCTCTGATTGGTTGACATGCCACTTCAAGAGCGTTATCAACATCAAAAGTTCAGCTAGCTGAACTTTGACCTTTTCTAGCTTTTCAAGCGTCAACGCCTGAAACGCTAGAAAAGCTTGAAAAGTTGCCGCTCATAACGCTCACAAAGCGCCGCAGAGCCGTTGGCGTCTGTCTGACGCCCGTCCACCATAGACTTTACATATAAACTTGCCGCTTATGAAGTTGATGGTTGGGCCGGTGTGAACGCACCTTAAGTAACAAAGCACAAAAATATAATACTATTTAAAAAATCCTACTAAATATATCACAATGAAGTCTTGTTTAAATATCAAGAGTTTTCAAGCAGGTTCTGAAGGTGATCTCTTTAATCAGATCATCTTGGATTCTTTACCAAAATCTAAAAATAATGGGAGTGGCTACCGGCTCTTATCGGGTGTTATTGATACGTCAGTCGCAGTCCGTAACTGAGTGCGCATGCGTCAAATATACGGCCGTGTTTGTGCATGCGCCTCAGATTTAAAAATGGCTGATTGTTTACTAGCGAAGGGAGCAAAGTTTAAAAAATTTTAATCACGCTGTTCAAGAATGTCAACGTAGTACATGTGTCCAGATATACAAAACTTAAATAGATTAGAGTCATTGCTGCGTAAAGTTGTTTTTAGGTTGGATATTCGACAGATATCCAGCAGCGTCTTTGGACGCGGCTTTTTGCTCAGTTTCCCTCGGTGCCCAATGAGCTAGCTGCTACTACCGAGATAGCCGAGGTCTTTAAATCAGAGCTGGGCGGGGCGGCGGAGCAAATGACAGGGCCCTTAGATGATGAGTTTTACCCACAATGCACTTGGATACAATATCAGCGATTAACTTGTAAATTTGCTCGTCATAAAGTTCAATGTGAGAGTGAAAATAAAGCCAGAGATGCAGCACAATGTTTGATTCAATATTTTACACCTACTTCATCACTAAAGTCACTAAATCCTGCATGAATCGGCATTTTGCGCAGTTTTTTAAACCGAACCCAGACTCTATGCTCCTCTGAGTGTGAGTTTTAAAAGGGCCCGTGTTCTCGCCCATCTCTCACATCATACCTCTAAGCCGGGCCCCTCTGATGTCCGGGCCGGGGACGTACCGTCCTCCCAGCCCCTCCTGAAGCCCCGCCCCTGGCAGCGGTTCAAGACGTTGCTGCTGGATATCTGTTTAATATACAACCTAAAAATAACTTCACCGTGGTGATTTCTGCTGCATCCGTGGAGGCAACAACAGAAAATACAAAATAAATATGAATACAAATACAAATGATCAAATATTTAAACCTGAGTCTTTCTCTATTTATATAAGTAGCATCACAACTCCAACAGTCTACATGTTGAAATATAAACTTAATTACTATTTAAGCTGGATTAAAAGTTTCAAAATACAGATATTTACAGAACAGATATGGAAAGGTACAGATGCTTATTGCGGACCAATAACATCGTCTGCCGTAAAGGGTCCGACATGACGGACGCATAGCCACTGCCAAAAATAATACTGTTAGTCAACTGAATAAAGCTATCATGTGTAATTTCCAGAGGGTCATACAGAGCTCTCTTGATTTTAAAGAGGCATTTCATACAAATTTCATGACTTTGTGGTTATTTCTTAAGTATTAACCAGTAATATGAAACATTTTATATCTAAAAAACGTCAGGAAACACTGATTAACAGATCTTTCAATCTGTCTGCACTAAAATTCGGGTGGTTCTGGCTCCTTCTGTCAGGCTGCTTCGGCAGCAGCTTGTTCATATTCATTATTCAAATTTGCTGGACTCTGATTGGCTAACAAACTAGCCTATCAGAGCAAGGTATACTGTTTCTTGCCCCGCTGCGCATGGCAACGTCAGACGCCGTGTCTTTCTGTTTGCTACGTCTTATGCTAACAGCTTTTAGCCAGCAGCATGCTAGGCGTGGTTTCAACTGCGGGAGCTGATGAATTCTAATGAACAAAGGAGTTGTGATGAAACAGATACAGGCCGTTCGGACTCGGGAGAACTCGGGTTTTATCACCACCTGCGTAGTTTGAGAGATTAAAACTGAAAGAGAAGTTGTTGACCTGTTTTCACCCACTATGAAGGTAAGAACACCTGTGGAGCTAAAATATTCAACAGAAACCTCAAAAAAACTGTTTTTAATGGAAGCACTCAGTCATACTTACAGGTTCAATTATTTATCTCAAACACAAAGAAATACATTGTAAGAGAGCAAAAAACTACAAAACATTATTTTTTTGAATAATTAAATAAAATAAAAATAAAAGAAGTCTTCCTGTTCAGGTTTGGGGAGTGACACAATAAATTAAGTACCTTTTTGAAACAATTCACAAGATTTAACTTCAAATAAATATAAATATTGACATGTTGAACTTAGTAACAATGGGCCAAACAACAAACAAACAACATAAAACTACTTGATGTTTTTTTTTCTCTAAACATCTGTCATTCACGCATGTATGGTGAAGTCTCATGTCCCTCACCTGAGCTGGTTAGTCATGTCCCACCTGTTCTACCCTGTATAAGGTCCCTGCAGGTCCTGGGATTTGTCTCAGTAATTCAATGTGTTTGTTTAGTGATTGTGCTTCGTGTTCATGCTTCCTAAGTGACTTGTTCCATGCCAAGTTAAATCTAGTCAAGTTTGTTCTTCTGTTTTGTTGCAGCGTCAGCCTTTTGTTTTTGTAGTTATTAAAAGTTTTCTTCTCCTGCAGTGCTGCGAAATTTGGATCTGTTTCCACCACAACAAGCTTTCAGTGAATCCATCAAGAAATCAGCTGTTTCTATTCTGGAAAACATAAAGCTATAATGTATCACAACACCTTTAAAAACTTAGTTCTTTTGAAACATACTTATAATTTATTTTTATTTTTATTTGCCAGTTTCATATTCAGAGTTCCGATTGTCTTTTATTGTGTGACCTAGAGAGGCTCTGTGATGTTGAGCTGTGGGCGTTGCACCATCTACTACAATAACGTTAATAAATTTAAATTAAATTTGACTGTAATTATATCAAACAGGGTTAAATGAAACGTATTTGGTTTCTTTGAGTATCAGTTTCAGTTTGCTGTAAATTTTTTTCCGAGCAGGACTTTGCTGCGTGTAGCAGCCAGGTGAGATGACAGACTGTTATCTGCTCCGTCAGTCTCAAGTTGCTGAGCCAAGTTCATCATTACTGAAAACAATCAGAGACGATGAGGCAGGTGATTTAAGTGATGCACTCTGTAGACGTCAGTACAAGGAGCCTTAGATTCAGTCTCCACATTCTAAATATTGTCTCTCTAAAATTATCAGCTTAAAACAAGTTGTTTAAAATTAATGTAAAATTGTCCGTCATTCCTTTTGGAAAACATATTTTACATGCGTATCTTATTGAATCAGCTTGTTGACACAAATTTTGGATTTTACTTTAGATTGTTATTCAAGAACACACACAATCACATTTCTGTTTTCATATTCTGACATGTTCTGAGCAACATTTTATAAGTGATTAGTTTTAAAAAAAAGCATTTAAAAGTGTTTTTATTTCTGAAAATTCTAACAAAGTGTACAGTTTGGATCCTGGACAGATCTTAAAGTTTACACTGTAAATGTAAAGTTTTAAAGCTGATATCTGAGCTATAAAAAAACCTAGAGCTCATTATAACTACTTTCTGATACTTCTTATGCAGTTCAATCCTTAACTCCCTACACTCCCTTAAACATATGATTACTGGTGCTGGTATCAACTCTAAGTGATACAATCAGCTCTGCATTATAATTTAATGTGGAATTTAAAATAACTTTGTGTAATTTGTCTTTTAGAAAGCTCTCATTTGCAGATACACCTTAAGGCAAATAGCAGAATAATAAAAGTTCTGTCAAAATCCTAAACTGAAAACGTAGTTTAAAAAATATATATATTTATCACTGTAGAATCTACAAATTTATATTAAAATGAATCCCTGCTTTGCCACAAAAAGCAAAAAAGCACAAATGACTCTGTGAAATGACAACAGTGAAGGGGGCTGATGGTGGTGGTGGT
>SSNP01000195.1:581454-599819 GCA_006937955.1 Pachypanchax playfairii
CTCCAAACAACACCCCCACTGACACACACACACACACACACACACACACACACACACACACATCTCATCAGGCTGCCTGATCCTCAGATTTACAGGGTTAGTATCAAGAAAATAGTCATGCAATTTGGGAAAAAAACCCAAACCCCTCAGAACAACAAGAAGTGTGTCCATTTCTTGTCATCACTTTCCTTCCTGTCATCTCACTAGGAAAAAATCCTCTGACTTAAAAAAAAAAATAGTAATCTGTTTTAAAACTGTTTGTGATTAAAAAGATTAAAAATAAATCTGATGACTCCTTATTCAGATTTTGATTATTTCTTTATTTTTAGTGTTGAGTTAATCTGTATATTTATGAGTTCAGTGACTTTGTTGTGAGTTTTTCTTTCATACATGCATAGGCCTATATGAAAGACTGATACATAAACATCTAATCTGTTAGGCCTTATCACACTAACACTATGTCTAATTATACCGACATTTTGGAGGAATGCAGCTTAAATTTAGAAGCAGGTGATCTTAGTTAAGCAACTAAAAATAATTAATAAAATTTAGAGCTTATAGGAGAGTTACTGCAATGACAAAAATTCTAGCTACTTGGTGATTTCTGGGTCTAAACAAAACTACTGTATATATAACATTATTCATATTATTATTATTATTATTATTATTATTGTTGTTGTTGTTGTTGTTGTTATAATTCCTATTATTATTATTATTATTATTATTATTATTATTATTATTATTATTATTATTATTATTATTATTATTATTATTATTATTATTATATATAAGACTCCAATCTCTTGTCGTCATTTCTTTTACTGCCAGAAAATTTTTGATTTGTTCATTTGGTGAAAAGAGTTAAAACTTTCTGATCCAAACTTTTCAACTTTCTACGTTTCCACGTCACATGGTTTTGATTTCGTGTATCCATTTCGCGCCCTGATTGGCCGCCTTCATCGCCCGCAGTTCCGCTGAACGCTGTGATTGGCTGCAAGGGGCGGGGAAGCCGCGTGCTTCTTGGACTCGTAGAGGCTCCGGCCTCAGAGACGAACATCAATCTCCGACCGTCCACACCGGCCACGGAGGGGAGTCTGCAGCCTTTAAAGAGTCTGAAAACTTTTTGAACAGCTTTGATGTTTAGAAACGGATTTTGATTTTCTTTCCACGGAGGCACGTGCAAGCAGAGTTTCTGTCTATGTGGATATCTTTTTGAAACTGCGGACTTTCTTGTGTTGACACTAAGGGGAATTGGAAATAAAAGGAAATCAGACCAGGTGAGTTTTCTCTACGATCTCTGTTGCTGTCGGGAAACGTTTCTTTTTCATTCATTGGCCAAATTTTAAGCTGCGTTCAAAACAAACAACAAGAAAACAAACCCGTTGAATTCCTGCATCAACAGCGTGGATCCGCCAACATTCCTCCTTCAAGATCTGATTAAAACATGTATTTACCTCCATATTCTAGTCTTCTAAAGTTTAATTCGTTCAGGTGCGTCAAACAAACCAAACGGCCTCCGTCACGAACTGCAGCGCAGAACGAAAGAATAAAAGTCAGTCGGTGGATTAAACTCCTCTGTATTTCCTCCCGGTTCTGGTTCCGCTCCCGTCCGGCTTCACTCGCTTCTGCTTCACACCCTGTAGATTCAATCTAAATTGTTATGCAGTTCATTTGCACACAGTATTCGGTGCATTTACATTGCGCAATTCGGGTCCTTCCGATTGTGATTATGGTAATAAGTGGAGCTTCTTAGTTCAGAGCCACCATGAGGCCCGGGGCCCCTTTCATGAAGGAAAGAAAGAAAAAGCTGCTGCTCCGTTGACTGTTTATTTATTTACAAAACTGTTTGAGAAATCGGTTTTTATACAGCGTCTTTCATTCATCATTTATCACATCCGGTCATTTTTCAGCAGCAGAATAAAATGTCACCGTTTGGCTGAGGCAGAGAGACAGCGGCAGATGTGTGAAACAAAACACACGCGCGCGTAGACAGATGTCTATGTAGCTATACATATGAATATTATTGGAAGTTACATGAGAAAGTGAAACGGGGCCATTTCTCGGTGCGAGCGGATAAACAGACACTTAAGACGCACATTCCAGCAGAGATGTGAGACATTTCTCGAGTGGCCTGTAATTTACCGGTGACTCTCTGCAGGTCGATTTAATTGTGAGCGATTGAATTAATGGAAGTAGAATGAAATGGGAGCGATAAGTGGACTGAGCAGGAACCGTGAGGGAGACGGTCTGCGTCGCGGGTTCAGTCCCAACAAGATGTTTTTTCTAGAGACAGAACTTTGTCTCTCAGTTTGGTTGTTCGGAGCTCGTGTCTCACGGTCTGAAAACAAATCATGCAGTAAGAAGAAAAGTCTGATGGGCTGCTTTTAAATTTGTTTTGGGCCTGAATCTTACTGATAAAACTGGCGCAAAATGCAGAAAGTTTGCGCGTATAAAGTTCCCAAATCCTGAAGTTTTTCTTGCCCGGTGGATTCACCAACAAACCGGAAGGTTTGTTCAAGTGCAGGCTGAAAATCTACCTTTTAATTTATAATCACTGACAGCTGCTGACTGCAGATTGTTCCTAATTTGTTAAAAATTGAGGCTTTTTTAAAAACATCCTCAGTTGTTTATTCTACTTCCACTTGTTCGTGAAAACAAATTATTTTTAGAAAGTTATTGGAAGTTTTGATGCCCGCAGATATTTGGCCTTTTAAACGCACTGAGATCAACGTGTTCAAGTAAAAATGATTTTTTTATCTGTATTTTTTCACAGTATTCGACCTTTTGCGCTCTTGTTGCAGGCGCTGACTGTCCAGCGTGATCTCGAGGGACCCGCACGTGTGTGTACAGACTCCGGTCCCCTTCCCCTGCTTCTAGCATGATGTCTTATCTTAAACAGGCCCCGTACGGGATGAACGGACTGGGCCTGAGCGGAGCTGCTATGGACCTGCTACACCCCTCTGTGGGGTACCCAGGTAATCCTGGTCCCGATCTCGTGTTGTCTGAAGGACGAAATGTTTTAAAGAAATAAACATTTTCAAGTTGAATGAACTATTTTACAGTTCCGGGTTTATTTGTTTTGGTTGTGTTTGAAATGTTTCTTTGGCCTTAAAGGTTCATTTCAAACGAGTTAACGGACTTTAAAGCAAATTATATCCTGGAACCTTCAATGAGCGTGAAAGTTGGATAAACTAAAATCCACCCGGTTTATTTACAAAGTTCATAACAAAAAGTTTTAAATCACATAAAATCAGTGTAAGTGTGAGGACACCGAGTGGAAGGGTCATTTATTTAGTATTCAACTTGTTTTTGATATATTTTTCATGATTTTGATGTTTCTTTAGATCTCAAAAGAAAAAAAATCACTACAAACTCCAACCTCTCGTGCGTTAGATTTATTTAACGGATTTATAAAAAGGTTTTAAGAGTCCTGGACCTGTTGTTTGGTTTCTGCAGCCAATCCGCGGAAGCAGCGCCGGGAGCGCACCACCTTCACCCGGACGCAGCTGGACATTCTGGAGTCTCTCTTCGCCAAGACGCGCTATCCGGACATCTTCATGAGGGAGGAAGTGGCGCTGAAAATCAACCTGCCGGAGTCCAGAGTCCAGGTCAGCCTCTGACACCGTGTGCACGTTTCAAACTTCAGACTGGAGCCGCAAAAAGGAACTTCTGCGTCTGTTTTAGGCTGTGCGGATGTTAGAAAATAGTTTCCTGATGCAGAAAGTTTCAGGGACGAGTTTAGTGGATTTAATATTTGGTGTCACTTCCTGTGGGCCTGATCTGTGTTTTATCTCAGGCTTCAGCTATTATTAAACGGCCAGGGGAAGATTTTACTGAAAGGAGGGAATCAGCGCGGATCCGGTGTTTGATGCAGAGTTTTTAGAAAAGGCTTAAAGAGTTTGTCTGTTGCAACTTTTAGCAGCATGTCGGGCTTAAAGCTGCAATTATGGCTCCGTTTCAGGTCCGTGTCTACGTCATTATGTCTATCACTGTCGGGTTTTACAAACTTTGGTTCGTTTTTGTTCAGAACTGGAAGATATTTGTTTGTTTAATTCTACATTTTAAGAAACCAGACATGAAACTTCAGATTATACATGAAATAATGGAAAACTCCACAGTTTCCTTTTACCTGATTTTTTTCGGCACTTTTTAAGTGATTCGTTTTAAATTCTTTTTAAAGAACAAAAAACGTTTCTGGAAACTCCACCGTCATAATGTTTAACTACATTCGATTTAATTTGTTTTATTTTAATGAACTTCTGTCGTTTAAAAATAATTGTTTTTTAGTTTGATCATGAGTTCCTTCATTTCATATAAATATCGTTGTTTTTGTTTCTTTTTCAAACAAAAAATGAACATTCTGTGTATTAAAAAATTCGGAACAGGTTTTGGTGCTTTTCTTCCTCCAATATTAAATCCTAAAATGTGTTAACATGATTAAAGACCATCAGAGGGTCAGTAGAAATTCTTTCTCTTTGGGTTAAAAAAGGGCTCAAAAATCCTGCAGCATTAGTCAACATTATTAAAACAATTACAAAAAGTGGATTCATGAAAAAATGTTTTTTATTAAATTATTTTAGTACTTTAAATTTGACAAACACCCATGTTGTTTAAGTGAACTAAAATAAAGGGACAAATATTAATATTTGAAGATTAAAGTGTTGACATTCATTTTGAAGTGCTGATTCAAACTCACAGATGTTTTTGGTGTTTTGTTTTTCTGTTTTTCTGTTTTGGACCCGTGTTCTGGAAGCCCAGCAGGATTAAAGTCGAGCCGTTACATCTCAGTGGGTTTTTGGGAGATGGGGGAAATGAACTGACAGCAGGTGTTTAGGTTTTTATAACCTCTCCTCCTTCCTCAGGTGTGGTTTAAGAACAGACGAGCCAAGTGTCGTCAGCAGCAGCAGAGCACCAACAGCAACAAGGTCAAACCAGTGAAGAAGAAGTTATCTCCAGCCAGAGAGAGCACCAGTTCAGAGAGCAGTGGCCAGTTTACTCCTCCAGCAGTGTCCAGCTCCTCTTCTTCCACCTCTTCCTCCTCCTCCTCCTCCTCCTCAGTCTCATCCAGTCTCAGTGGACCAGCTCTGATTAGTACCTCTATCACCGCTCCAGTCTCATCCATTTGGAGCCCAGCGCCCATCTCCCCAGCTCCAGCACCAACCAGTTTACCCGACCCCGTTGCTCCTACAAGTGCATCCTGCATGCAGCGCTCTGCGTCGTCCTCCACCACAGCAGGAACTCCGTCCTATCCCGTGTCCTACAGCCAAACGGCGTCAGCATACAACCAAGGTTATCCTACTTCAGCACCTGGCTCCTACTTCGGTGGCGTGGAGTGTGGCTCCTACCTCTCACCCATGCACTCCCACCACCACCCGCACCATCCACACCAGCTCAGCCCTATGACCGGCAGCGCCATGTCAGAACACCCACACCACCACATCGCCCAAACGTCAAGTCACCACCACCATCACCACCACCCGCCCCATCATCACCAGGCGTACACAACGCCCAGCCTCGCCTTCAACTCTACAGACTGTCTGGATTACAAAGAGCAGAGCGCAGCTTCAGCCTGGAAGCTCAACTTCAACACTTCTGACTGTTTGGACTACAAAGACCAGGCCTCATGGCGTTTCCAAGTGCTGTGACTTCCTCTTCTTCACTGTCTGTTTTAATATGGTGGTTTATTTTTGGAGATCTTTCAGTCATACAGTAGAGAAAATATTTGTGAATGAGCTGAACAACCTGCAGAGAAATGTGAAGCGTGAGCAGCAGACCTCCAGTCGGACGCTGCGGTTCTCGGCCGGATTATTTTTCTACTCATTTAAACGAGAGTGCATTTTGAAGCCTTTAACAGTCTAAACCTTGTGGATCTTTGTGCAGTCTGGGATTGCATCAGTGATTAAAAAAGAAACAGAAGATGGATTTTTTGTTTTTGAGTTTTATTTTTAAATTCCATATGTTTTTAAAAAGGAAGCTGCTATGATTTTTCAGGTTGATGTTAATTTCCAGCTGATTCTGAATTCTCTTCAGAGACTGAATTGCGGCACTTGTTTGTAATGCAACAGATTTTACTATTTGCTCTCTGAATGTAAGATATATTCAAAAAGTCCGAAGTTCTCTGAAAGATGTACATGTGTGTGTCTTTATAATAAAACCTTGTTTGAACATGAAACGCCTAAAGACAGTTTGTTCATTCGGATAGCGAGTGTCAGCTTGTCAACAAAAGCAGATTTGTTAGGAAACGACTTTGTTTCCATTAAACTGGTTTCTCAGGTTTATATTAACTTTAATTGCAGCTTAATGACTGTTAAAAATGTAAATAGTTGTTTTTGTTGTGGATATTTCTCTACTTCCTGATCTGTTGACAGCTCGTTCCCACTGACAGGGTGCCAACTTCACTCGCAGAATAATGTTTCATTTTATTTTTAACTTTAAACTCAGTTCAACTGATGAAATTTGACACCATCAAGCTGACAACTAAGTTATCAAGCAGGTACTGACTCATCTCCATCTTGTTTGGGGACAGATGAATCTGTCACAGTTTGATTGGTTGTATCAAAGCTTCCATGCACACACATGTAGAGGTACGGTTGGTTTATTTTGCACAACACTCCAGAGTGTCTCATAGACGGAGACCCACTGTATTCTTACAAGGATGATGTCACAATAACTAAATAATCACGTGTTCGTCAAATGTTTCATAGAGAAAATAAATGTGGACACCTGAAAAGAAGTTTGTAAAGTTTATTAAAAAGTAAGTTTAAACAAAGTTTCAAATATTTTTCATGCCGAATGAAAATATTTTAAAAATCTAGACGTATGATATAATTCATGTATGAAAAGATGTACTGAGCTGCTACCTGAATGGTAGTTAGGAGATACACAGTGAGTCAAATCCTTCTCTGATCAGTGTGTTTAATGTTCTGGTAACTAAGTGAATTCAGTCAAACTGATGGAAATTATTTATTCTGATTATTCAACAAATAATCATCCTCAGAATCAACACGCAGAGAAATACAAACATTTTATTTATTTATGCCGTCAAAAACAAACAAGCTGATTCAAAGCTCAGAGAACCAGATTCTTCAACACTCCCGTCCAAAAATATTCAATTCTCAAGCTTCTAATATGATTTACGTGATTAATTCATATCATTTTAAAACATTTTTATGAATTACAGCGGAAGACAATGATGTAAGCTGTGATCAGATAAGACGGGTCTGGTTTCAGTTAATATCAGTGGCATCAGTATACGGAGGTTCTCTGAAGGATTGCAGAACTCCAAAACATCTACACAAGGCTGCAGACTCAGTTCAGCTTCACACCCAAATAATATACAAAATCATTAAAACATCACAACTCAAAGACAAGTCTAAACACAAATACATTATTATTATTATTATTATTATTATTATTATTATTATTATTATTATTATTATTATTATTATTATTATTATTATTATTATTATTATTATCATTATTATCATTATTATTATTATTATTATTATTATTATTATTATTATTATTATTATTATTATTATTATTAGTGTTCTTGTTATTATTATTAACTTTTATTACTGTGCCAGAATATTTGAGCAGGTAAAATGTTGTTTATCTCTGTTTTCCAGGAAATCTTAATTTTTCATATTTACTTACTATGTCAATAATCAGAAGCATTCATCTCCCCCAGGAGTGACAAACCCTCAGCAGGACAGGTTAGCAAACATGTACACTGCATCCATGCTATTTGTTTGCTTGTACTGACATTGTACAACTCATTTGATCCAAAGGAAAAAGGGACAAATCACGATTTTAATTAACAGCCATCTTGGTTCCTTGCTGTGTCCCTCTGGCACCTGGACAAACAGTTTCTTGGTAAACAAGGCGTCAGTGCTATGTGTTTGCCCGCTCTGCGTCCTGCTGAGCTTTAGCCGCATGCACCACCGCCTCAGGTAAACACAAGCCCAAATTTAACACACTGAGAAAACTAATCTGTCAGCCATGTTCAGACAGTCTCCTCAGCTTATTTTGTGAGAGAGGACAAGCAGGTGTCTTGTTATCTTGCATGCCAACCTTTCCCCTGGGGAAGGAACATTTCTTCCTTTTCTTTGTGGTGATTAAATAGCGTAGCTCTTTTCATTCTCAAGGTAAACAAAAACACTCTAAAAGACATTTATTTTGAATGACAATCGGACATTTATTTTAATATTCTTGATTCTTCTGTGTAAAGTAGAGAGACATGTCCACCACTGGCTGTGGCCTGTCTCATAGCACACAAAGCAGGTATTCTAGAAGAGGGAGGGACAACCTGCACATGTCCACAGACCAGTCCTCAAACCTGGACCATCTATAAGGAAGACCTGGTCTCACCGGGACTGAGATCTGACTTCATTCCTTCATTCTCTCCTAATTATTTGATGTTTGTAAACAAGTCACACTCATCAATAATTATATGAAACCTGTTGACGTGTTCAACAACTGAAACGGGGATGCAGACTCGTCGTCATGGAGAAGGTGAACATCTTAAGTTTCCCCCTTTGAACTTTTGGAGCATGTGATTAGGCTGATAGATTAATGACAAGAAGTAATATGATGATTAGTGTGCTGTTGATAATAAGTTTTTATTTTTATAAATCATTTTTCAGACAAAACATTTTTTTAATTCTAGGAATGAAATCAGTGGTTCACTTGCTGCTTTTTGTGTTTGTTAAAAAAAATGAATACAAGAAACATTCACCATATGAAATGTAATTTGATCGTTTTGATGTTCGTAAAAAATGGAAAATTCATTGTTGCACTCCAATTTGAAAAAAAAAAAGTAATAAACTCATTAACTTCAATGCAGGAAATAATCAGACTTTACAGATGAGATGTAAATAATCTAAAGCCCAGTTTGGTCAATTATAGCTGCTTATTTTAGAAACTTTATTTGCACATTTAATAACGTGTTATATAACTATATTTTCTTTTCAGCAGTAATTTTTGATACTGTATATTTACAAACATCGACGTCTTTGTGATGTCATGTGCAGCTGATCTGCATTTATAATGTCTCAAGATAAAAGTTTAAGCTTAATAAATATCCTTTCATAGATTTTATTGGCTCATTTGTGACTTTATTAATATTTTAAAATCCTGTAGTTCTGGTAATACAAGTCCAATAATGTATCTACAGGATCTCCTTCCTTTTTGTGTAGATCAGGTCTGAGTCCGCTCTCTGCTCACACTGGAGGTAAAACACAGAACATCAGTCCAAAGTCCTACACTGGGATTACCTGTTTAATCTGAGTTTAATCTGACTCTGCAACAGTTTCTCACTTTCAGTTCTGGAATGTAGGGATGAAATCTGCAGCAGAACACGAGGCTTTTATTATCTGCTTTTAAAACCTGTGGAGCAGCACAGCCTGCAGGATGCAGCACAGCCCTGTCCCTGTTGTGTCTACAAGGGACGACTCAGCTCTGTATTTTCTAGTTTTACACATTATTATAGCCAGTAAAAGAGGTCTTGTTTTGGGGGTAAATACTGGTGTAAAACCTTTAGGAAAACAAACTCTACACATGCTGATGAAGTTAGATTGACCCGAGGCTTGTGATGAGTTTTGGGAGTGAGACTATGCGAAGGCCTAACCCTTCAGGTGGAATTAGAACCAGAAACCCGTGTGTTGTTCAATCCACTGCAACACTGAGCTCCACCTCAGGAGGTTTTCCAAAATAAGAGCTTTGCTTTTTTGAAGACCTTAGTTTGTGTTCATTAAGAACTTTTCAGCATAATAACAAATAACTGCATCTGTGGCTACTTTTAATCTTAAAAAATGTAAGTGCCCCGTCCTCTAGCTGAGACACTTAATCCTTGAAGTTTTAGAAATTCCAGAATTCTATATTTAACCTGTAGATTTCACCAACCCCCCCCCCCATCTCACCCCCCATGCACCAGAAATACAGGATTAATTTGTTAAACTTGTTTTGAATTTGCTCTAATAAACCATATATTTACTGAAATGTCTTTTTTTCAGTTACGTTTCCTAGCAAAAAAAAAAAAAGATTTGAATTTCAGTGATGTTGCTGAAATCTAATTTCTACTTTGCTTACTTGAATAACTTGTTATAAATAAAAAAAAAACACAAGAAAACAGGTCTGGCAAATAAAAGGAGTTAAGATTCAGAATCCTTCCAACATCTCTGTGTACAGTTTCATATGGAAATCATTTAGCAAGGCGAGTAAATAGATTACGACACAGTGAGGGATTAGGGATTGCCTTGCTGCTGGCACACTAATCCCAAATGCAGACCGTTCTCAGCCCTGACATGTCCGGGACTTCTTTTGCACAAAATGGCTCCTTGCCTGTTTAAGAAGCCAGTTTACACACACACACACACACACACACACACACACACACACACACACACACACACACACACACACACACACACACCTCCTCCACCAGCATGAATATTCCTATGAGGCCTGTCAGCGGCAGGAGAAACAATAACATTTGTCTTCAGAGAGAGGAGATTAGATGCTGCGTGAGACAGAAACTGAAATTATTTGGACTCACATTCCAACAACGTAACGGCTCAGAGAAGCAGTTTGTGAGTTTGTGAAACACTGAAGCTCATTTGATAATGAAGTTTCTGAACATGGTTTGACGTTTTCACACTCTAAATTCAGTCCTAATTCTGCTATAAATGTATAACATGTTTTAGTTTTTCCTTTTAACTGATTTTAACAAAACAAGACGACTGAACTGCAGGTAGAAAAACCACAAACATGTTTTTTAAAGCTGTTGTTTTAACTTGTTTAGGAGCACGAATCCTCTCAGCTAAATGCAGGTTAAAGGTTGTAAAGAGGATTTTACCCCGAATGAGAAGCTCAACGGCTGTTTGTCGTTTTTCGAGTAGTGCGCGGACGTTGTAGACCCCCCCCCCAACGTCAAAAACGCTAACGCCCGTTAGAACTTTGCGATTAAATCCCCCCTTGTTTGTTTACTATCGATATCCCTGGAGTTTTTTCTGGAACTACAACTTTATTTCTTCGAACATGTCAGACTCATCGATGGTAAAGAGCTGTTTATTGTTACTTTTAGCTCTAAAAGTGTGATTGACAATCTAGTAGCCAATAGCTAACGAAATGGGTTCATTATCTATTGGCTACTTTATTTCAAGTCTCGCCAGGTCAATGATTTATAAATATTATAATTGGACTATTATAAGTACAAGACCACTATAAGTTGATAAAATGATTTTAAAGTAAATTTGACATCTTAATTTGCTACAAAATCCTCTTTACCACCTTTAATGAAGTGGAAAATGTAAATGATTAGTGATATATGGAAAACAAAAATTCATTACATTACAGAGGTAAATTCTTTAAAAAGTTGACCGGCATTTATTATCATGAAAACATGTGAGTGAGCACATGAAATAAAATGAAATGAATAGACATAAAGATTAAAAATAAAACAAAATACAGATTATAATCCAAACTTGATTCAGCCTAATAATTAGAATTTATTTAATACTAAACGCACAGACGCAAAATACTTTTAACATTTTTCATGTTATTACAAAGTGCAAAATTAGGATCGAATAAGCTTTTCCAAATAAATAAATAAACCACACAAGTAAAGACATAATCTTAAATACTGTAAATCAACCAGGTTTGATACTGAACATCTTAAATATTTTACTTTTAATTGGTTTCACTAAACTTCAGATGCAGATAATCTAAAACTTAAAGTTTAGTTGACCGTACTTGTTTTATCAACTTTATTTGCACATTCAGCACTGTTCACTTTACTGTAAGTAATACTGTCTCTTTATTGGTCATTTTTTTATAATATACATATAAAGATTATTTAATTTAATGTATAAATTGCACATTATTTAGGCTCCCTTGAAAGTTTGAACCAGTGGAAACGTATCTAATAAATGTATTTATATTTGAATATAAATTCAACAGTTTACATGTTATAGTGTTATAGTTATAGTGTGTATAACTGATACACAATAAAGAAAGGAATTATCTTCCCTCTGCACAATTATTAATACTCCACTACAAAGTAAACAACATATTTCTGTGTTTCTGTGAAGGTTTGTGTATGTACTCTAAACGTGACCCCGAGACCTGGAGTGTGTTTTGTTTTTAGGTTCTTTAACGTTTCAGCTTTCCAAGTACCTTCTATCCTGAGGCTGTGCTGGCTGAAGACTAAACCTCTCCTTGAAACAAAAAGCAATACAGAATATCTTTGTCAGGGCTATTCTAATGATTCAGACAACTGCAGGTTGTATTCAGCTTCAGGTTCCCAAAGATTAACACTTAAAGGAGGGAGAGAAGAAGAAAAAACTGCTCTAGTGCCTCCCTGAGAATCTGTTCAGTCCTGGAGAAGAAGTGGTTGAGTTATGTTGCAGGTTTCTTTACAAATTTATGTCTTATTTTTCAAAAACCACTCTGTGCTTTAATTACTGTAACAGTTAGTAAGTTATTACTATGATGGATTACTGAAACACAAAGTGCGTTAAACTATGAGTACATATGTTGTACTTTCTGCAGGAGCCTTTGTTTCCACCAGGAATTCTGAAAAAAGTGTTTTACTCTCAAAAAGTATTTTTATGACAGCATGTATGGTACCACTTTCCAACTTCTACTTTTGAAAGTATGTAACTTTCTGAAGTATCAGCTGAATTTGTACATCAGACATATGAAATGCAGATAATGATGAAAACCTGACAGAACAATTTGTTTACTTGGAAGATTCAGAGTTATAAAGAACAAAAAGTATTTGGTGTTTTGGTGGAAACACCAGGGTTTGTTTGTTTGTCTGTTAGCGAGACTCAAACAGTTCTGGATGGATTTTGCAGAAGTTTTCAGGAAATGTCAGAAATGGTTGATGACTGAACTGTGAAATGAGATACTTACAAAATATTACAAGTTTTATGTTCAAAATGATCATTATGATTTGATTAACATGGCAAGAATTAGATGTTTCTTACTGATTCATGATTCACCACATTCACTCTGATGTAGTAACCTGGAGTCTGTTGATCATAAATGTCTCTCCATTATTATCTGATCCCTCTGAGGGTGTTTGTCTAATTGAGCTTCAAGCACTGAAGGATTTTGACCATTTGTGCATGGCAGACTTTGTACCTGGTACTTTGGTAACAAGTCAGAGCTTGTGTCTGACAGCTCTGAGGTGCCCTTTGGTGCTGATGTCACTGCTTTGACTGACAGGCCTGTGCAACACAAGTAACCTGGGATTAAAGTTATCCAAGCGTAAACAAACACTGACATTTCAAAGAACAGCAAAGTAGAGGGCAGAAACTTCTGACCCAGTTCAGACACCAAGGATGACATTTTATCTTCTTTTGTCATACTTTACACAGACTATAACACAGCAGTTCAGGATACATTTCACTGTTGGTCATACTTGTAGAATATGTGACAAATAAAAAGAATATAGAATCCTACATTACCAATCTCACCTGCTCCGGGGAAGATTTAGACTAAAAACCATTGAAATTACTCAAATCAGTTCACTTGTCTCTCATTGAGATGACTGTTTTGGAACAATAGTATCAATTAGTTATTGATAAGAAGCCACAAAATTTTTGTTTGCATGACTGATCAAGGATTAACCTGAGACCCAAATGCTGAATAAGACGAGCTTCAAGTTCAGATAAAGAGTTTATTTACAAATGTACAGAGTCAGATTGTTGCTGAACACTTTCATCAGGAGCTGGATCTGGAGAAGATGGAGATGGATTAGAAGGTGACACAGAAAAGTGCTGATGGATAATAAAAACTTTTATTTTGAACACAGGTAGAGGAGTTCAGGATTCTGATGAGACAAATCAAGGAACAAGGAAGGAGAGCATGTGATCAAGTGGAACCAGCAGGCAGGTAAGTGTTCTGATGGAGCGCGAGCAAGACTTCCTGGCAGGTGTTTGTTCCAAACAGGTTCTTATGGTGCGTTCACACCAGCCCAACCGTCAACGTCAGAAGCGGCAAGTTTATATGTAAAGTCTATGGTGGACGTGCGTCAGACGTCAACAGCTCTGCGGCGCTTTGTGAGCGTTATAAGCGGCAACTTTTCAAGCTTTTCAAGCTTGAAAATGCAGAAGTTCAGCTAGCTGAACTTTTGACGTTCTTGAAGCGGCATGTCAACCAATCAGAGCGTCTCATCGTAGTGACGTACCTGAATGAAGCAGGAAGTCTTCAAACAGGATGCGGGACAGACGGAAGCAGCGCTGGAAGCAAACCTCATCCATACGTAGCTCCTGGAGCAAATGGTTTAACTCCTCAAACTCAGAATGTGTCTGAAGAATGGGGTGTATCCACAAACGGAGTAAATAAATCCAAGCCACTCTCTCTATATGATCCGCCATAGCTCAGAACATCCGATAACAAAGGAAACCCCGCCTACGCGCTCTTTTTAATGGTCAAGCGTTACGAGCTTTAACGCCTACGCGCTCTGACTGGCAGGCGTTATGAGCTTCAACTTTCAAACGTCAAACTTGGAGCGTTATGAACGTTGCTTGACGTTGACAAAGTGGCCGGTGTGAACGCACCATTAGAGTCTAACGAAGGAGGTTCTAGCACACATATATAACGACCAGGAGTTTTAGTGTTTAGAGTTTTAATGGAGGATATATTGAACTGACTTTAGGAAAATGTCACTATGACCCTTCTGCCTGAAGGATCCATCATGTTTAACAAGATAACTTTATTTATTATCTAATGTCTTAATTATCACAGATGTCATTTTGTTTTGACACATTGATTTCTAAAATACGTTATTCTCACCACAAACGCTGACAGCGTCAAATGTGCTATCTTATTCAACATTGAGCATATGGCCTAATGTAATGGTAAAATAATGGTCAGAGAATGTGGAAGCTGATTTATTTATTTCTGTTTCATCAGCAGGTTAATAAAACACAAAGGGATTTAAGATATTCTAATAGCAAGTCATGGGGATTAAAAATAGTCTTTCTTTTATATTTAAATGCAGAAGCTACTATCCAGGATGTGTAGGTTAAAAACATATGGATGGATGGATGGATGGATGGATGGATGGATGGATGGATGGATGGATGGATGGATGGATGGATGGATGGATGGAGGGACGGACGGACGGACGGACGGACGGACAGATGGATGGATGGCAGAAAAAAGAGCAGACAGGTATAATAGGGATAATGCTGATTGCCATCAGATCAGATGGCTCTCATCTTATTGTAAAAGGCAATATGCACTAATCTTATTTATTTAAGAGCTTAAAAGCTCACAATGAGGGAATTTATTCAATCCAGGGTGGCAGCTTTATCGTTAGGTGGGAGGGAAGGCGATTAGGAACAAATTATAAAACAAAGAATTAAGTTCTCAGAGCCAATCTGGATGAGATCTCAGTGAAAGTGAATCAATTTTGAAATGTGACGACATCTCGGAGAAAAACTATTATTGGCACAATAGATTATATATGGTCAAAAGACCAAAACACAGACGGGAACACTGATACACGTCATTGTTGGAAGGTTTCCTGTGTCTCTCAGCAAAGTCTCAACAATATGGAGAAGATTCCAGGAAACAAGCAGTTCCTAAGGGAGAGCTGATCCGTCAAAGATCCTTCATTCATCCACTATACTGTCAGAGATCTACAACCAGACCTCCAGAGAGCCACTGGTGGGAATGTCTCAACCAAACTATTAGAAACAGACTTCATGAGGGCGGCCTGAGGGCCCCACATCCTCTAGTGGGCCCTGTGCTCACTGCCTGGCAATATGGAGCTCGACTGTTAATCACGAGAACACTATCTGACAGCAGTGCTGGTTCCCTTTGAGTTTCACACCCTAACCCTATGAACATGTTCAATCTGAGCTCATGTGATAGACATGAAAGGGTGTAGAGATGCTGTAGTGAACAATATGTATCTTAAAAAGGTCCTTCCATTAAAAACAGTTTTTCTGAGGTTTCTATTGAATATTTTAGCTCCACAGGTGTTCTTACCTTCATAGTGGGTGAAAACAGGTCAACAACTTCTCTTTCAGTTTTAATCCCTCAAACTACGCAGGTGGAGATAAAACCCGAGTTCTCGCGAGTCCGAATGGCCGGTACTTGTTTCATCACAACTCCTTTGTTTGTTAGTATTCCGCAGCTCCCGCAGTTGAAACCACGCCTAGCATGCTGCTGGCTAAAAGCTGTTAGCATAAGACGTAGCAAACAGAAAGACACGACGTCTGACATTACCATGCACAGCAGGGCAGGAAACAGTATACCTTGCTCTCATAGGCTAGTTTGTTAACCAATTAGAGTCCAGCAAATTCTAATAATGAATATTAACGAGTTGCTGCTCGAGGCTTGACGGAAGGAGCCGGAACCACCCGAATTTTAAGGCAGACAGGAAAAGTCTGTTAATCAGTGTTTCTTAATGCTTTTTAGATATAAAATGTTTCATATTACTGGTTAATACTTAAGAAATAACCACAAAGTCCTGAAATTTGTATAAAATGGCCTCTTTAAATTTGTTGCTGTTAATCACAATAATAGGGATAATATATATATATCAATAAATCTAAAAGTATAGATTAAAGTAGCGTTAGAAAAGAGGTTTGATTTATGAAGAGATCTGTATCTCACCGATACACAACTTTATGAGTGAGTATGTGGTTACTTTGGTAACTAATTAAGGTAGAGGGTGATCAAGTGGGTGAAGCATCAGTATCCCTCCACACATTCCCTCTTTTGTCATCTTAAAGTGGTCGTAGGGGTGTTAATAATTTGACCCCCCTGCAAAGTGTCTCTTAAGTGATGGGGAGGAAGGGGGTTGTTAGAAGACTGACCCTCCCAACTTGTTTCTCCCCCTTCTCTTCATTCTCCTTGTCCTGTTGTTTTCTTCTATCCTCTTTCATGCACTGCAGCCTCAGCTCCTCCTTTTCAATCTGCTCGCCTCAGTTGACTCTTACAGGACAACCAGACTGGAACTGTTGCTGTTCGCTTTCATGTGTGGGTTGAAGGTGGAGGGGCAGTGGAAGGGATTGAGAGGATCCCCTTTTCCTTCCTTCCATTTTGCATCCATCCATCTGTTTTTTCTTGTTTAATTTACAATTTTTGCATTTTAAAGAAAATGGAACCATTGACAGTAAAGTTATCTAAACTTCTCTTGAGGTTCACTGACTATGAAGTAGAAGAACCTTTCAGGAAATTTCTTTGGTTTATTGCTAATCTTGTGTTCATGTTTTTTAATAGAGGCTGTTTTCATGAGTTTAGTTATAAACTTGCCATCAAATAAATAAATTGTAACATTTTTGTGACCATAATTTGATGTTCAATAGAATGAAGAAACATGATGCTGATGGATGTACAACTCGTCCAGGGTGGACTAACCCTCAAACCCAAATCCTGTTGGAGTTAGACACCAACTCTATAGAATATATAGATGGAAGGTCATTTCTTCATCTGTAAATCTGGAAAACATCCAGACACTGAGTAGTGTCTTTTCCCATGCATCTACCTTACCTGGCTCATCTGTACTCAGCATACTGTCCTTTTTATTATCCTTGTTGGGTTTTTTTTCCTCCATACATTGCTCTGAGGGTGTTTTTAACATATGGGTTTGGATTAGGGGGAGGGGGGGTGTATCCGTATATGTATATAGGGGTGGGGGGTGGCGGGGTGGGGTGTTGAAATTCAGTTTTTACTCTGTGAAGCACTTTGAAATTACACTATTGCATGAAAAGCGCTTTATAAATAAAGATTTAATTTGATTAAAAAGATGGTCCTGATGCTCTTTTTAAAGAGGCCCTTCCATTAAAAACTGTTTTTCTGAGGTTCCTGTTGAATATTTTAGCTCCACAGGTGTTCTTACCTTCATAGTGGGTGTGGAAACAGGTCAACAACTTCTCTTTCAGTTTTAATCTCTCAAACTACGCAGGTGGTGATAAAACCTGAGTTCTCCTGAGTCTGAACAGCCTGTAACTGTTTCATCACAACTCCTTTGTTCGTTAGTATTCATCAGCTCCAGCAGTTGAAACCACGCCTGGTATGCTGCTGGCTAAAAGCTGTTAGCATAAGATGTAGCAAACAGGAAGAGACTACGTGTGCTGTTACCATGCGCAGCGGGGCAGGAAACAGTATACCTTTCTCTCATAGGCTAGTTTGTTAGCCAATCAGAGTCCAGCAAATCCGAATAATGAATATGAACGAACTGCTGCTCAAGGCTTCACGGAAGGAGCCGGAACCACCCGAATTTTAACACAGACAGATTGAAAGGTCTGTTAATCAGTGTTTCCTAGCGTTTTTTAGATATAAAATGTTTCATATTACTGGTTAATACTTAAGAAATAACCACAAAGTCCTGAAATTTGTAT
>SSNP01000195.1:599829-645120 GCA_006937955.1 Pachypanchax playfairii
TTTTTAGATATAAAATGTTTCATATTACTGGTTAATACTTAAGAAATAACCACAAAGTCCTGAAATTTGTATAAAATGGCCTCTTTAAATTTGTTGCTGTTAATCACAATAATAGGGATAATATATATATATCAATAAATCTAAAAGTATAGATTAAAGTAGCGTTAGAAAAGAGGTTTGATTTATGAAGAGATCTGTATCTCACCGATACACAACTTTATGAGTGAGTATGTGGTTACTTTGGTAACTAATTAAGGTAGAGGGTGATCAAGTGGGTGAAGCATCAGTATCCCTCCACACATTCCCTCTTTTGTCATCTTAAAGTGGTCGTAGGGGTGTTAATAATTTGACCCCCCTGCAAAGTGTCTCTTAAGTGATGGGGAGGAAGGGGGTTGTTAGAAGACTGACCCTCCCAACTTGTTTCTCCCCCTTCTCTTCATTCTCCTTGTCCTGTTGTTTTCTTCTATCCTCTTTCATGCACTGCAGCCTCAGCTCCTCCTTTTCAATCTGCTCGCCTCAGTTGACTCTTACAGGACAACCAGACTGGAACTGTTGCTGTTCGCTTTCATGTGTGGGTTGAAGGTGGAGGGGCAGTGGAAGGGATTGAGAGGATCCCCTTTTCCTTCCTTCCATTTTGCATCCATCCATCTGTTTTTTCTTGTTTAATTTACAATTTTTGCATTTTAAAGAAAATGGAACCATTGACAGTAAAGTTATCTAAACTTCTCTTGAGGTTCACTGACTATGAAGTAGAAGAACCTTTCAGGAAATTTCTTTGGTTTATTGCTAATCTTGTGTTCATGTTTTTTAATAGAGGCTGTTTTCATGAGTTTAGTTATAAACTTGCCATCAAATAAATAAATTGTAACATTTTTGTGACCATAATTTGATGTTCAATAGAATGAAGAAACATGATGCTGATGGATGTACAACTCGTCCAGGGTGGACTAACCCTCAAACCCAAATCCTGTTGGAGTTAGACACCAACTCTATAGAATATATAGATGGAAGGTCATTTCTTCATCTGTAAATCTGGAAAACATCCAGACACTGAGTAGTGTCTTTTCCCATGCATCTACCTTACCTGGCTCATCTGTACTCAGCATACTGTCCTTTTTATTATCCTTGTTGGGTTTTTTTTCCTCCATACATTGCTCTGAGGGTGTTTTTAACATATGGGTTTGGATTAGGGGGAGGGGGGGTGTATCCGTATATGTATATAGGGGTGGGGGGTGGCGGGGTGGGGTGTTGAAATTCAGTTTTTACTCTGTGAAGCACTTTGAAATTACACTATTGCATGAAAAGCGCTTTATAAATAAAGATTTAATTTGATTAAAAAGATGGTCCTGATGCTCTTTTTAAAGAGGCCCTTCCATTAAAAACTGTTTTTCTGAGGTTCCTGTTGAATATTTTAGCTCCACAGGTGTTCTTACCTTCATAGTGGGTGTGGAAACAGGTCAACAACTTCTCTTTCAGTTTTAATCTCTCAAACTACGCAGGTGGTGATAAAACCTGAGTTCTCCTGAGTCTGAACAGCCTGTAACTGTTTCATCACAACTCCTTTGTTCGTTAGTATTCATCAGCTCCAGCAGTTGAAACCACGCCTGGTATGCTGCTGGCTAAAAGCTGTTAGCATAAGATGTAGCAAACAGGAAGAGACTACGTGTGCTGTTACCATGCGCAGCGGGGCAGGAAACAGTATACCTTTCTCTCATAGGCTAGTTTGTTAGCCAATCAGAGTCCAGCAAATCCGAATAATGAATATGAACGAACTGCTGCTCAAGGCTTCACGGAAGGAGCCGGAACCACCCGAATTTTAACACAGACAGATTGAAAGGTCTGTTAATCAGTGTTTCCTAGCGTTTTTTAGATATAAAATGTTTCATATTACTGGTTAATACTTAAGAAATAACCACAAAGTCCTGAAATTTGTATGAAATGGCCTCTTTAACAAAGTCAGAAAAGTAAAGACTTATTCAACCCAGTATTTTTGTCCTTATCATGAATAACATCTTAGTTTCTGATGCTGGTTAAAATCTTGCTGCTCACATGAATCAAATCCCCATTTGATGAAAACATGATGATAATAAGTTTAAATCAGTTAGCTAATTAGTTTAATTGGTAAATTATTTATTTAGTGCAATTTATTAAAAAATGTGCAGTTACATGGCAAAAGTATAATAATGATGGTAAAAACACTAAATGAGCCTAAACAGATGAAAGTTCTTAACAAAAGTAAGACTTTCATTTTTTTATTGTTGTATTTTCTACACATAACTCCCTTTATCTTTTAGTTTGTGGAACTTAGATAACTTTACTAAAAGCTTGTGCAGAAGAACATTTTCCTTTTTTGCTCCTTTGGCTCCTCCTACCTGACTTTCTTCTCAGATAGTTTTACATTTTCTAGGCTTTGGAAGGCTGCAGGCAGTAGAGGAGCAGTCTGGTTGCTGGCTGCCAAAATAGGAATTAAGTCAGTTTCCAGGCTGGTTAAGAAATTGGATTCTATTCTCATTCTGTTATCCCTCTGGACCAGATCTTGTTGGGCATGGGGGGGGTTGGGGGGTTATGGATAGTGGAGTTGGTGAGTGGGGGTGTTTCCAGGTGGGACTGGGGGTTTATATTCCTGCTACATTGTTGTCTCTTGTGGCAGCATCAGGCCACACCTTTCATATAAACTGAGGCTCTGGATCAGGACTGCAGTTACAACCAGCCAGCGAGGTCAAGAACATGAATCACCTCAGTTTATATATCGTCATGTGATGCAGCACCTGGTTAGGACTCCACCCTTCTGGAAAGTAACACTGCTGACTTCTACCAATATAGAATTTGAAGTTTCATCACAAATCTCTTGGCACCTTCATCAGGCAACATGATGAGGAAACAGCAGATAACTTGCTGTATTTGATTTGATTTGATATGCCTTTATTTTCCCACGGGGGGAAATTACATGGAGATACAGAGAACAGCTGACTGTCACTCTCCCGGCAGCCAGAACACTTTCTGTGCCCGGCGCCACTGATCAGGTTAGCCAAGGTCACACAGGAGAATTCCTACATACATACTTGAATGCATTTTGGGGTGTGGTTCTGATCAAGACAATCCCCTGAACTCCAAACTGAATGTCAGAATGGGAAAGAAAGGGTTAGGGCCGGTCTGAGTATTTCACAATCTGCTCAGTTACTGGGATTTTCACACACATCCATTTCTAGGGTTTACAAAGAATGGTGTGAAAAACCACAACACGAACAACCTTGAGGCAGATGGGCTACAACAGCAGAAGACCCCACCTGGTACCACTCATCTCCACTACAAATAGGAAAAAGAGGCTACAATTTGCACAAGCTCACCAAAATTAGACAGTTGAAGACTGTAAAAATGTTTCCTGGTCTGATGAGTCTCGATTTCTGTTGAGACATTCAAATGAGAACATGGATCCATCCTGCCTTGTTACCACTGTGCAGGCTGGTGGTGGTGGTGTAATGGTGTGGGGGATGTTTTCTTGGCACACTTTAGGCCCCTTAGTGCCAATTGGGCATCGTTTAAATGCCACGGGGCTACCTGAGTATTGTTTCTGACCATGTCCATCCCTTCATAACTACCATGTAGTGAAAATTACAACAAACTGTGGGCATCTTGTTTTTTAAATGATTTGCATTTCATAAGAAGAGGTTAGAGCAGACTGTAGAATTCAACAGTCTTTTCAGTCCATATGGTAGACTTTTATTCCAGTGGAGAATCCGAAACAGCCGAAATGGACTTAATCACATGAAAAACAGCCAATTAATCACTCCTCCACACTGAACTGAACCTGCAGCTTCTCCAAGATGACACCCATCCTTCCAGTGAGATCCTAACCACATCCGTATGTGATCCAGACCCCCCGAGCCTTTTAGTCCGAGTGCTGCCATATAAGGTTATATTCTATTCCTTTTTCAAATTTGTTGATATGTTAGGTGACTACCAGATCCAATCAGCAGGTTCCCACAAGCAGTAATCCAAATACATCCGTCCTCCACCAACAGAGTGTGGGTCGAGTCTGACTAGCATGGTGGCTCTCCCTTCACGAGCCTCAATTGGAGTTTTCCAGTGACCACGATACCAGATCCATAATTTCATATTCAAGGAATTTGCGGGTGGGAGACTCAGAGACACACAAAAAGCAAGGGGGGGGGTTGTACCAGTGCCTTCACCAAGAGATCAGAAAAAAAATGTTTTAAATGAATAAATAACCAGTAGTTTTATATGAATAATGATATGAGTTTTACACAGTGATGTTACAACTTTAGAGGAGCGAGCACAGGATTATTTGTCCTTTGATGGGACGGGTGTGCCAGAAACTAATGCAACTCATATGCATGGAGCGGTTATAAGCCTCAGAAACTCCGAAACTTGGTTAGAACTGAAGAAATCCCTCAGAGGAGAGATGAAACGTTTCAAGAAGAAGAAAATAGAAGTCCAGTTGCTTTTTTGGAAAACTGTTTTTGGATATTTTGTCTGACACACAACATACAATGATCAGATGAATGTTGCAAAGCTACTGGTTATTAGACATCTTAGGTCTCAGTTCTTAGACAGATCTATTGTTGCATATTTAAAGAGGATTCTTTGTAAGTCAGCTGACATTACTTTCAATGAGAGTTTTCAATAATTCTTCATGAGCGCAGAAAGCAAGTTTGTTCCTTGAAAACTGCATGTATGAACATTTCCACAAGCTTTTAAATTCATCAGGAAATTGCAAACAGTAAATTGGAGAAGTAAAATAGACCATTGAACCTGAGATTATCCTTGTGTTTTTCATGATAAAACAAGCCTACATTGATTTGGAATTAAAATACTGAAGTAAATATATAAGTGCGATCAGTGAGGACAGTGCTGTTGGATATGGATAATGTGGCTCACTGTCCAGGGCAACATCTCATCAGTACTCACACAAGGGCTCAAAAAATACCAAAAAACTTTTCTGTCTATCCATTTTTGCACCCAAATGAGTTTTCTATGGTTGGTGTGGATCCTCCAAACCCACAGTTCTGCTCACAGAACAGAGGCGAATTGCTAATGAGCTATTGCTGCTATGCAGAAACTACTTCCTAGAAAAAAGCACAGGTTTTATGATTTTGGGTAAAGAATGCCATAGTCACAATTTAAAAACCACTGAGACACTTTAAAATAGCTCAAAACATGATTGGAGTGGGTCTTTAAATGTGCTTCATAAAATAACTTGACTTGACAAGATGTTGTACCTGGGCTACACCCACCAGGTGCCACTCCAATCTGCTAATAACAGGAAACAGAGGCTATGGACCAAAACCCAAGGTGCCTTGTTGGATCTATGCTAATAAGAATTCAGGCAATTCTGAATGCTAAAGAAGGTTCAACCTGTAAGTAGCAGATATGTGTTTTGTTTTGGGCTTTTTTCTGCATAAAGGTTTGGTTTATGAGGCAGTGGGGTACCTTTAATTGGGGCGGTTCACTGAAGGAGGGCCTTTCCAAGGGCGCCATACATGTTAGAACTACCACTGAGTGAGGGGTAAGAATTAAGACCACATAGGGAACCAAATAACATTTATAAAAGCTGGGAGACATAAGTAGAAAATTGGCTTAGCAAGCAGATAGCAAAGTCAACAATGGGAACATATATCCCAGCTTGAAGTGATTGAAGTCTCAGTCTTTCTGATGAACAAAGTGTTTGATTTTCACCATGGCTCTTACATAAACTGCTAACTTGATTTCACACTCTGGATCTGAGGGTGACAACAAACACTTTAATTAGAGGAAGATGATGCAGAGAAGGAAAAGAAAAAAAGGTGATAGACGGTAACAAATCCCCGGCACACTCCAGACAGCCTATATTTAAAGCCAGCAAAGCGAAATTTTGGATTTTTTTCTCCTACTTTTCATATCTTATTTTTTTCTTTTCATTCTCGAGCTTAAAAATGTGAATATCTTTGCATAGTTTAAAAGCAGGGTGCTATCTCATACCAACCTCAGTTAATTTGCATTGTCAAGGGTTTATTCAGGGGCTGCGTGGGGCTAAAGGGGAAGGGGTGTTTGCCAGATTTAGGCCTTTGTGGTTGAGATTTGGATCGAACAGTGCATGTACCCATCATCCTGGCTTATAGATACTGTAGAGCTGTAGCCTGAGTGGCACCTTGTAGCCCTTTGAACTGGACCCCTCCACACTGTGAGATTAGCTCCATTCAGAGTGTCTCCACTCTCTAAGTAGTTGTTTTTACATTGATAGAAGAAAAGAGTGAGAAAGGGAATGAAAAAGAGCTGAACAAAAAGCACAAACCCTTTGCACTTGATCCTGTGGACATTATTAAGCAGACGGACTGATCACCAAAAGTGATAAATGCTATCCAATAAATGTGCCAATCATGGCCTCCGCCTACAACCCACAAAACAAATGCCTTCTTTGCGCTTAGATGGGTTATATTGGTCAGCAAATAATCAAAGCACTTTTTTTTTTCTCCTCAGGAGGGGATTAGAAAGGCAAAGCTAAGCCTGCTGGAGCAGACACTGGCAGGGAGGCCAGGGGGTCTCCTTATCAGGGCTTTGCTGTTGGATGCAGCTCTGCTACGGGACAGATTGCTTTCAGTGTCTCTCGTCTACTGGGAGGAACAAAGAAGCAGCATAATGCCCCAGCTCTGATGGGAAACAGAAGCATCCAAAAGATGCCTTTATGTATTCATTATGAGGAGCTGTGAGATCATACATGTCTCTGTTCCCTCCACCTCATTCTCTTCTCTTCATCCATACATAGGCCGTTCATTAAATGGGGTTAATTTATTTTTTGTAATTAGCTTTTTCTAATTGTAAAAACTGAAGGTAAAATACACAGGACTCAATATACTGTATATGTTTACACAAAAAGCTGTTTTTGCTTATATGGCACTAGAATACAATGGCCCAAAAGTTAAAAAGTTTAATATTTTATTGACAATGAAATATGTCTTACCTATAATTAAGAAGTCATTAATCAAATTATTTGATTAAAAGAGCTTTTGGTTTGTTTTATTAATATTTGCTGCTGTAATCATTGTTAAAACTAATAATCAATAAGGAGCTGGTGAAGGGATCATGTGTTCACACATACCAGCTGCTACGTTATAAACTGCTGTATTCGTAAATAAGGCAGAAGCCAATCTGAACCGGCTTACTGGGCATTGCAGCAAACAGAAGGTGAAAACTATAACTATCTTTTTTGAGGATTTTTAAAAATTGGCTTCAACTCAGTGATGCTCTCAATTTAGAAATGTTCTACAAATCCCCATACAGTCTGTATTTTCGACAGTGGAGCAGCGAAATATTGAGATCCCACTGTAACTGAAAAAAAACACATGATTTAAATGCAGACAGGAGTTTCTGTGTTCGCAGTGCCTGTGGTATGTATGCTGTTTCTCAAAGTAATCCAATAAGTTTTCCATTATTTTTACGTTGTACAATATGAACTTTAAGGATAGTGAGATAGGTGAAAAGGTTTCCCTCCACCTATCAAAAAGAGGTGTCCATGTACAACACAAAGTATTTATTTTTCATTAAATTTATCATCACACAATTAAGATGCTGACATTGTTTTGTCTGACAGCTCAGATTTCATACATTTTATACCACAATTTGTACAGAAATTATTCAATAAGGGTTCTACCCAAACAGCAGGTCTTTCTGAGGTATTGTTGTCGTAGCTCTCCTGACATGTAACCCTAATTTATGTCACAATGATTCCAAGTTTTAAATTTCACCTTTTTTCTTGTTATCTCTGAATTCTGCTCGTCAGTCTTTTCTCTCTGCATGTTTCAGATCCATGGGGGATTTTTTGGCTCACTTCATCTTCAGCAGAAAAGGAACATAAAGGAGCATGGAGCCTGGGGGCCAATGTGGCTTTGGTGGACAGAGCGGCGCCAGGACTCACTAGTAGAACACATCGCCACAGTCCAGTGGGTTTCCTAAGATTCCTTGACAGGAAACTGAAACATGCAGTAGCATTCTGAAACGACAGCTGATTATACAGTTAAATACTTCAAGATTTTAATTATATTTGTTGTTTTGTGTGTCAGTAAAGAAAAGTTAGTTCTGTGCCATTCTGACTGGTGACCTGTCCAGGTGTAAGCCTGCCTCTAGACCGGTGATTGCTGAAGATACCAGCCTCCCACTACCCTGAACAGTAATAAGCAGGTGTAGATAAAGACGGACTGACTGATAATCAGGGAAAATCTGGTGTGTGTGATTTCATCACTGATTATAGGACTTCATAACAGACCAACAGTTAAATACCTGTTCTTCTCAGGATGGAGGATTGTATTGAATTGATGATTCAACCCAATAGGCTGGTTACTTAGATAAAAAAATTTTAATGAGCTTTTCATAACTTACTGAAGATTTGCTTACAACTGATTTTAATGTTTTCATAAAACTGTCTTTGAATATGGACCATTGATGTGAATTAGACGTGTTATTTCTGTATAGCAGTGGCAGGCTGTGTGTTTTACACCTGGACCTTCAGTAGTTTGGAATAACACAGTTTAAAGTATCAACATTATATGGTTGGATTTTCTGGAATGGAATAATCTAATTAATTACAATTTCCTGTGTTACAACTCTGTTAATGTTAGTGAACATAAAATGCAGTGCGTTACTATAAATTGGTAAAATAAATTGCCTAATGTGAACACACCACTGACGACACACACACACAAACATGGTTGTGGGGATTGTGGCGAGGCTGGGTGAGTTATGAGATAAGTGATTATTTTGTTTTTTCAGGCAAGCTTGTGATCAGACTTCACCTAGAGTCACAGACACGCAATCAGAAGAATCCGAAATACCCGGCTCCAGCAAAGCGAAAAGATTCCGACATGAGTGGATGTCGGTGTTCAAGTGGCTGAGGTATGACTCACAAAACGGCACGATGTCTTGCCTGTATTGCCATAACTGGGGTCCTCAACACGCTGGGAAAACCAAATTCGCCGAGAAACCGGGGACTTCCCAGTTTAAACACGACACCCTAGTTAAACACAGCAGCAGTGTACGGCACAAAATGTGCCGTGTCAGGTATGTCTATGAGACCGCATCGCCACTCACAAAGGCTTTTGTCCAGCAGTCTATTGATTCATCCGAGGAGGCTGAAATGATCATTAAATTGAATACAGCGTATTACATAGCCAAGGCAGAACTACCCTTTACAAAATTCAAGGGACAAATGGAGCTATCGATCAAGAATGGCGTGAAATTGAACACAACATACTGCAATGACAATGCATGTGCGCAGTTTATCGGTGTCATTGCAGACACGCTGAAAAGGAAAACGCGTGCAAAGATTTATGATGCGGCATATCTGTCGTTTTTGATCGACGGTGTGATGGATGCCTCTACGAAAGAGTGTGAGATTGTATATGCCAGGATTTTAGAAGGAGGAAAACCCAAGAATATTCTGGTTGGACACATAGAGACCAGGTAAGTCCATGTTCAAGGTATGAAGCAAACATTTTTTTTGTATTATTATTATTATCGTCATTATTAGGCTCTAACTTTGAGCAAAGTGTTAAGGTTTATGTAATTGAATGTGATGACTGTAAATAAGAAGAAAATGGAGAAAAAAGAAATTAAATGTAGCTAAAATATTACTGCATTTATTTCAAGGAGTCTATGAAGCCACAAATAGACAAAATTTTGAACATTGATAGGTAATACGCTCAATCATATTTACATGCTTTGTACAAGGAGCACTTGAGTTTACAAACCAAATTAAACTTACTGTCTACTCGTCATGTTGAGGGCTCTTTGATTAGGAATACATGGGTTTTCTGTAAACTCAAAAATTATCTGATGACTTTGCCCCTTTTCTTTGTCAAGTTTTCCCCAAGTCACTTTATTCTGGTACACTTCCTCCCTCTTGTTACCTGGCTTGCATTTCACGCTCCTTAAAAAAATCTAGACAAAAGCTCCATTAAGTGTGCTCCTTATAGGCCCATAAAAGACAGATGTTAAAATTTTGTCCAAGTTATAGGCAAAAGACTGCAAAAAAATCCTTCCTTCTATAATCTCACCTGACCAAACTGGTTTTACTAAGAACTAGGATTTGACATTCTGTTTTTAACATATGACTGCTTTTCAATATTACTTACTTCTAATCACAATACACCTGAATGTTTGATTTCAATGGATGCTGAAAAAGCATCTGATAGGGTTGAGTGGGAATATTTGTTTTGTATTTTAGAAAAGTTTGTTTTTATTTTGGTCCTTTATTTTGTTCCTGGATTAAACTTCTTTATGCTAATTCCATGGCTTCAGTGTCAACTAACTATAGTGATTCTGACTACTTTAAGCCATATCCTGGAACAAAGTAGTCCTGTCCTTTAAGTTCTTTTACTTTTCTTCATAGTGAGTGAACCACTATCAATTGCACTCTGCAGCAGTAGAGTCAAGGTGTCTGAAGGGGAAGCATTGAACATATAGATGCACTCTATGCTGATGACCTTCTGTTATTCACTCACTTATTTACCTGCTGCACTTAACTATTATGTCTCCACACAACAGTCCACACCAGATCCAGCTGTTCGTCAAGCTTCAGTGCTTTCCTATCAGTTCTAGCTCAAACCTTCATCACACGTATTCAGATCAAACCTCAACGCTGCAGCTCCAGATGCCGGAGGTCTCCCGTCAGCCACCAAGACTCTCTTCAGTGAATCGGTGTTCCTTCCTCTCAGACCAGCCCACCTACTGCTGGCCTGTCGCTGCCTGCAGCTACACATTCATCCACACCAGATCCTCGTTGGTTTACACACATAATTTCACGTGGATCATAAAAACGCTCATTCAGTAACAGATAAACACCCGGAAACGACTGATTCTTGATCTGATTTAACATGTCTGCAATGGTTTGTATAGCTTTGTTTAGATTCCTGTTCCTGCATTTTGTCACTTCTGGTTTCACTAAAAGTTCAGAATTGTGTAGCAATATACATTTTAAATAAATATTGACTGAGGATAATTTATCACTCAGGAATCACAGACACATGAACTACAATTTATTTATGGTCAAAAATTGCTTGAACTTCTTCCTTTGTTTTGAAAGTTGGCACTGTCACCACTTATTGGCGTGAAGTGAAAACAGTAGAAATCTCAGTGATGTGCTCCCATTCTTAGATGAATGAATTCGAAAGAGTCGACAAACAAGTGGTTTGCTCATGGAAGGTATGTATGTTTCTGCCTTTATCCTTCCACAATGATTCCTCACAGGGTCATTCACTTAGCGGTTTCTCACTGGGAGCCTTCTTTCTGACTCACTCCAGGAATTTCATTGTTTAATTCTGTCCTCAGTCTTCAGCCTCCCTCTTTTCTCTTACTGCATAATCTCAGCGAGCTGGACTGCAGTCCCGCATGTCCCGCAGACGCCTGTCAATCAGGTGTGTTGAATCAAGGAAACACCTAACACACGCAGGACTGCTGCCCTCGAGGCCAGGAGTTTGAGACCCCTGCAGCCATACAGTCAGTTGTGACCCACACAGTAACAATATGGTTTAACAAAGGAGTTGAAAAAAGTCATGAGAGATTTCTTCAGCTCTACTGTGTATGATGGACTTTGTTTGCTTGGTACACAAGCCACATGGTCCCGCACGTCTTGGTTAAAAGCATTTTCAATAAATGCCCATTTAAATAAATAAATAATTCTTGTCAATGTTGAATTAAAATTTTAAATGATAATTTCCTTAAATAAAAAGTTCCTAATTGTGTCTTGTATTAGGTTTGATCATGCCATGTTTACTCATGTTTACTCTATTCTGCTTTGCCATTTAGATTATTGCTCTTACCTGCTTTCCTCTGATGACCTCATTGTACTCACCTGTCTTCACTCTTCACCCGTTAAGCAGTGAGAAAGCACCTACTAGACGCTAGATAGTTGTGTGCTAACACTTTACCTGTCTTGTCTTGACTCTAGTTACTGACCTGGGATCATAACCTGACCTTGTCTCTGCCTGTCTCCATCAGATCTTTGGATTCCATGTTCTGACTCAATGCTCCACCATGTTTGTCTGTTTTGGAATTGGAAAATTACTCACAGAGGTTCTGACCAACACTTGTTAACTGAATTATTGGATTTTGGATCTTAGATGAATGCTATTGGACTGATTGATGAACTGTGTATTGTCACTGTTTGTTGGATCATGCTGCTGTTTTACCTCCCACATTGTTGACACCATTACTAACTCTGATAGTTTCTGTTTCTCTCTGTAATAGCATTGACAATTCAACCCTTTGACCAGCAACATGACCTGCCCAGGGTCTTGTACCCTGACCCTCACCATTGTGATGAACTCAAACCCAACCCTCCAGAGAGGTTTCAGAGTGAGGGGGGGGTTCCATCTCTAAAGTGATGGAAAGTTCTCTGATGCCAAAATGCATGTGCCAAATGTATTCCTGAAAACAGCACTTGTTTGTTGCCATCAGACCATCTCAGAATCTTTCCCACAATGTGAAAATGAAGAATAAATGAAAGCAGCCAACAGTTACTATCAGAACATCTGAACTGACTCAGAGTTTTAATCCCTGGTTTAGATGGGTCTCTCCGATCAACTTTGCAAATCCCCATTGGAATGTGACCATACACACATTGCCCTCACTGAGATATGGATCGGCTGGTGTGGCCTTCAGAGCAGCCTCGAGGAGCGATGAACAAAGCAGGGTTAGACCCTGCAGGTGCAGCATAACTGCCTGCCAAGGCCTCAAAATGGCGAATGGGTGTTGTTTTCATAGGGGCGAAGGGGAAGGCGTGTAGAAGACACCACTTCACCTACATCTGCTAGCTGAGTCACGCAGGAGATTACTGGCCATCACAGGAAGATCATCAACACAAAGTTCAACCTGGGGTCAGGTTATTATTTCCACAAGTGCGAAACCTGCGCCAAGAAAAAATGTCTTTGTCATTGTTGTCCCAGTCGTGCTTCTTTCTTTGCCCTCTGTGTTGATGTTGTGACGCCACAGTGTCGGTAAATATTCATAATCCCCACATTGTTGGTTCATAAGACACAACAAACAGATGTCAACATATAGCGGTGACGCCAGCTGAACTGGAAAATGGTCACAGTTGTTTCAAATGTTCAAAAAAAATTTGTTGTCCTCATAAGTCCTCATAGTTCTCAGCAGACGGGCGATGAAAGCCGAAGCTCATATTCAATCAGAACTCTGCATTCTTCAGATTCCTTCTCTGTACTGACAACCAGAGTTGCTGAAGGACACCTGGACTGGCGACTGTAAGAAAGTGTTGTCAAAAACAATCTTGAATAAATCTGCATATCCAAACTGTCTTTATGAATGTGACATTAGGCAAATCATAGAATCTGGTGAATATTGGATTAAAATTGTCCATGTTTCATGTAATATGTATTAAGAAATTGTTTCAGGAAAACTAACCAGCAGCGTGTTCGATGTTCATAGTGTTGCATTCTTTGTTGTTCTCTGACATATTAAGTTCTTATTTGTTATTCTGGTCTATTCCTATTTGTAAAAGGGAAATGGAGAAAAGGGGAGAACTCTGAAGTATCTGACTGGAGTTCAAGCAGCTTTCAAAACATGTTGAGAGTTGAAATATTTTTTAAAGGTCACAATTTATTTTCTCCAAAATTAAATTACTCCATAACTCAACAAAAACTCTTTCACTTTCCATCCGTGAACATGAAGCAGTCAAACTCTAATTTTCCACATTTAAATAAAGAATTAGTTGACTCAACCTAATTTTTTTTACAGGAACCATGTAATTGTCATTTGAATACACGGAACCCACAGACAAGAAAAAATTAAGTTGAATCAACAAATTCTTTTTTGTAGTGTATTTGATGATGTGTTTTCCACATGGGATCACATGTGAAAAACATGTCAAATTTGTGAATTTTTTCCATAAGGGACAGTAAAATATTTACATCACATGACAAATGTCAGGTGATAAAAAAATGAACTCATACAAAATACCTCAATCATTACAATGCCTTCTGTTTGTCTGGGTGTATTTTTGATTCAAAAAACTTCTAACTGATTAGATCTTAAAGAGGCCATTTCTAACAAGTTTCAGGACTTTGTGGTTATTTCTTAAGTATTAACCAGTAAAATGAAACATTTTATATCTAAAAAACGTCAGGAAACACTGATTAACAGACCTTTCAATCTGTCTGCATTAAAATTCGGGTGGTTCCGGCTCCTTCCGTCAGGCTGCTTCAGCAGCTCGTTCATATTCATTATTCGAATTTGCTGGACTCTGATTGGCTAACAAACTAGCCTATGAGAGCAAGATATACTGTTTCCTGTCCTGCTGCGCATGGCAACGTCAGATGTCGTGTCTTCCTGTTTGCTACGTCTTATGCTAACAGCTTTTAGCCAGCAGCATGCTAGGCGTGGTTTCAACTGCGAGAGCTGATGAATACTAACGAACAAAGGAGTTGTGATGAAACAAATACAGGCCGTTCAGACTCGGTAGAACTCGGGTGTTATCACCACCTGCGTAGTTTGAGAGACAAAAGCTAAAAGAGAAGTTGTTGACCTGTTTTCACCCACTATGAAGGTAAGAACACCTGTGGAGCTAAAATATTCAACAGAAACCTCAGAAAAACTGTTTTTAATGGAAGGGCCCCTTTAAGGTGAAGCAGAAAGATGGTTGATGGGAAAGAAGAGATGAAAGTGGCTTTACTTGGAGAAATTCAATCATGCTTCCAAGGAACAAGATTAAAAAACCTTTAGTTGAACTAGATTGTTAAATTAGATCACATCATGTGTTTTAGGAACTGTGGAAGCTTAAAATATACAAATTCTAAAACTCCTCAACTAAAAAAGGCCACACAATGTGTTTATTTTCATAGGAAATAATAAGAAAAGAATCAGGGCATTAACTGCTAGTTAATCATTACCTATAACTCATTCTTTGTTTAATTGTGAGCAGTTAGTAAATTATAAAAATATGGATGGTTATATCACAGGTGTTTGTGCCAAAACTATTTAATTAACATTTACTTTACCATTACTTTTGCATTGCATGGTTATTCTGCTTGACATATTATGGTTTTCCTAATGCATTTAATAGCAGAGCTAGAATAACTCAAGAGTCTCTCTTCTTGTGTATGTTTCCACTTTTTAAAGGGTTGCTTGAACACTTTTCAACTAAAGCATTAGTTTTGATCAATTACTTGTTCAAGAACTTTATTAGAAGTACAATTTAGAGTTGTTGTATTTTCTCAGACTGATATACTAACACAGCCAGATTAGTTGTGCTTGCCATCTACTTCACAAATTTTCCAGACTTTTAAGGATTTTTGTTAAAAGACACATTCAAAGCTGCTTTACATAAGTTCTATCATGAGGTGTCCCCAATATGTGATAAATGTCAATTGGCTATAGGATCATTGTTGCATTCTTTTTGGGAATGTTCTATTGTAAAAAAAATTTAGTCTAGTATTTTCTTCTTCTATTCTGGGGTCTACCAAAGAAACCTGGCCCCTGACAGAGATATGATCCTGTTTGGATGTTCAACAGAATCCCAAAACTTTCCACAACCTCTTAGAACGGCCTTGCTTCTGGGGACAATTCTTGGGAAAAAGCTGCTGTTGAAAGACTGGAAATGAACATTTGCTCCATCTTTTAGAAACTGGCTGGATGAGTTCTTGAATGTAATTAACTTGGAAAAACTCCGCTACATAAATGTTGGAAACAAAAGGAATGGGAGGAAAATTGGAAACCTTTGTTGGAATTTCTAAACAAATGAAATGTTTCCAGGTATGGATGTATGTATTTGCGGTTTTGTATGTAAGTATATATGTGTGTATGTGTATATATATGTATATACATGTATTGTTGTTTTCCTTCTCTGTCACCCCCCTTTTTTTTTTTTGGGGGGGGGGGGGTGTCAGTCCATTAATGATTAATTACAGTTGAACTTTAAATAGATGGTTACATGTTGATTGGACGTCAATGAAATATCATTGTACTAATGCGCTCTGTTTTTGTATATTGCTCTAGTAGCTGAGCTTTCAGGATTACAATTTAGAATATGAATGCCTCTCTCTTTAAGTAGGAATGTGTGAATGTGTGTGTGAATGTGTTAGGGTTGTATAATTTGGAAAAACCTCTGTTTGTTGGAGACAATTAAAAAAAAAAAGACACATTCTGATTGTATTACTTTAACACTCTTTAACCCTCTCACGATTGGTGATGTTTTAACGTGTTACAAATGCATTTTGTTCTAGGTTGAGCAAAGAATAATTGTTAGATCATCAGTCCAGTCAGATATCATCTTTATTAATAACTATTCATAAACTACTAAATCAACCTTCCCTTTATTTAATAATGAATATAGTTTATAGTTAGTTAAAATACATTTTGATATTGTTCAGTAACAAACTCAGTCTTTATTGCTTTCTTTGCAGTATGTGAACAGCTAGAATTTCTTTGTTAAACGCTAAAAACAGAACAAATATAATGTGGTCAAATCTAGTTTATTGAATCTCTTAAGAAATATCTTGAGTTGTAATTCTCTTTTTTCATGTGTGGTTTGAAAGTAATTGAAAATCTGAAAAATGTCTTTAAAAAACTGCAACTTCTTCACAACAAGTGATTTGAAATATTATCTAAAGTTCTGAGCACTCAAGTATTGATAAGTACCTGGCACACACAGATAAAACAGTGTTATTTGTCATGTACATATATATATTCTCATTCCTTTAATTGACGTTAAACTTTTTTATTTAATATTTACCAAACCCATAACATGGTCATTATTAGGACATTAGTGATGTCTGATAACTTAATTATTTTCTTAGATAATCGGACTGGTTGACTTTTAAAATGTGGTTTTAAGATCATTTTTATTTAGAAAAGTACATTAATTTTCAAAGATGGCTCATTTTTTGACATTACTGAAAACTCAAAGCACATTAGACAGACAATGAACATTGAACATCATGATCATTAATAACTATTGAGCATATTTTTTTTCCATTTCAGTCACACAACTGAGATTTGACCTTCCAGTCAATGACACGTGTGTCATGTTCTGTTTCTGTGCATCAGAAGAGAAAAACTAGATATCACATGATTTTTAGTTGATAGCTTCATCATCCAGCAGCCTTGTTTTCCTTTCCATCAGGGTCCAGGAGGATTTGGGTTGTCCCAACAAGAAGATTGAGTCAGGTGTTCTGTCACAGCTGACACAGTCTATGGACAGTAATATTCTCCACACAAGCAGTTTACCATGTTAACTGTTGGGATAGAAACATTAGGAAGGTTTCATCAGACTGATTTAAGGCACCCAGCAGAGGTTTTACTAAATTTTAAGTAGAACATCCTGAAACAAATGTTGTACAAATGTTGATTCCCCACAGAATCCAACATCAAGGTGACACAATTGTTACATTATACCATATTTAAAACCTTGGAAATGTTTAGCAATGTATTTTTTATAAACTTACTCACATTTTCATTTAAAATTGAGTTTTTTCCTCAGACTGTCAAGATTTTTACCTTGTAGAGAATCACAAAGTTGTAATCATGGTGTAAAATGTGTTAAACATTGTGTTTCGTCAAAGAATCTATTAATTTAAAAATATTACTGTTCTACCCATTTCTAAGGATGCAGCATGAGGTTTAATCAGCTCTTGAATCTAAATGATGTGAACTAACTAACTTTTTTCCTTCTTCATGACTCTTCATAAATATTTTTTGCCCAAGTTTTGGAGTTATTTCCTTTCTCAGGCATCGGTTTGTGAGTGACAGCTCTAACAGAGGGCAGTGAGGACAGACAATACAGAGTAATAAGAGATGTGGTAAACAGGCTCGGTCATGCTGCAGATATCTTGTCATGTCAGCTCCATGCAGCGGTGCTTTGTATATGCATCACCTGTCAAACCTGGAGAAGAACTTGAAGTAGAAATGAGACACTCATTAATACCAGGTGATGATTACCATTTCCAACATGCAGCTGAGTGATTGCTGTGATGATCCTTCATCTGCAAAACAAGATTTGTCCGCTTTGGGGTGTCGGTTCTGATTACATACTTTGTCCCTACAACAATCTTTTACACAAAGAAAAACCTGTTTTGAAGTAGAAAAAAACATTTTATTTGAGCCTCAGCTGAACTTCGATGGGCAGGATCACATACCAGGGTTGGATGTGACAGGCTTGTTCAGCACTTCACATTAAAAGGTCTTAATGACCAAGTTTAACCAGCTAAAACTGAATTTTGCATTTTCACATTGTTTACTTCACAAATTGTAGTAGCAGTTGGTGTGACCAAGTCTGACTCCACCATGACATGAACTGAAGCTTCACCTGCTTGTTTATACACAAACTTTCACGAGACACGGTTTTCTAACAAAGACGCTGGAGTCAGTGTAAACACAAAACCCCAGTAAACATCGTCTGATGAATTTTTCTATCTCCATGTAGCACAATCTACGAAGTTTAAAAATGTGTGTTTTTCTCCAGTAGAATTATTAGAAATAGGGATGGGACAAAATCTCGTTTGGCAAAATATCGCGATACAAAACGTGACAAAATGCATTGAGTACGAAAAAATTGGATCGCGAAATAAAAACACTGCTACGTCAGTGTGCAGTTAGCGTGTCTTTTCCACGGCAGGAAACATTGCGTCAGCTCAACGATCACTGATTACACCAGAACATATTGATATGTTTTTTCAAGAAGAACCCAAACTGAGATAACTTAATCGAGGTTTAGAGCAGCACTAAGGGAGTGTTCTTGTTTGTGTTTGGCCTGTTAGGCCTTGTATCTCCGTGTGTGCAACTGAAGCAAAAATAAACAAGTTGTTATTATATAGTAATATTTTTTTCTTTTTTGATATCGCATTGTGAGTTTAAATGTATCGTCCCACCCCTAATATATATATATGTATGAACAGGGGTGCACATAATATTTTTGTCCTGGTTCTCAGAAGAGAACCTAGGGTTGTTGCTTGGTCCTCACATTTTTAAATGTGTCTCGCTGTGTCTCTTCCGAGCTCCTCTGCTTTGTTTTTGGTTTCATCAAGCTTCAAATTCAGTCTGTTTACTTTACCTGGCTCTATATTTGTTTCAATAAAAATCCTTTAATTGTTGAAAAAATCAAGAGAAACCAGTTAAATATGAAAATACTGGTAAAAAAAAAACCTTCAGAGTTCAGGTTGGATTGTTTACAGGTTTGATTGTTCACTTTAATCTACATTTAACAGTTTGGTGTTGAAATTTATTAGTCAGCTGTTGGAGCTTCTGTCATTTACTGTAACTGTTTTTTGTTTTGAAATGATGAGGATGTTTGTAATGTGATGCAGTCAGATAAAAAGATACACTGGACAGTTATGGGGCATTGACTGCATATCCCATAGTGCTTTGCGCGCATTCAAAATGGCGCGGATCACAGACAAATACGCTGATACTGTTGATTAAAACAGGTGGTTTTCTGTATTTTATAGCACAAAAAGGTAGTTCTACACGTCTGTGCCACGATGGTCTATTTGTCTTATTCAGTGAATTTTTTCAGTTTTGACGCGATGCAGAATCCTGCAGTCAGCTGCACTGATCTGACTGACTGAAAATCCGTCACACTGGCAAACTGATACACAGAGACAGAGAGAGACGCAGCATCAGCTGATCAGCTGGAACTTCGGCGCTCTGGCTGAGAAACATATCAGTCAAACAAAAGAAGTCAACGGGATTCTTCATTTATTTGACAATGAACCGCCTCTGATTAACCTAAAAATTCACTCAGCTCAGCCAAACCAATGTTAAGTACGCAAACGCGTGTTGCAACTTTTCATCTGGTGCGCATTTTATATTTTGACAGTGTGTGCGGACCTGCGGACCACTATATATATATATATATATATGGCTTCAGGTCCTCAGACCCACTGAACTGAATCTGTCTTTGCACTGACCCTCTCCATCCATCTAACTAGAGCCTTGAAAAGTCTGAGTGTATCTCTGGAAAAAAAAAAAAAGAACATTCAGGCTTTTGTTTGTACTGAAATATAAAAATGATAAACATGAGTCTCTTGAAGCTGAGAAATACTTTCACTTCATTTTAGAAACCTTTTATTTAGGTTCCACACTATTTTGTTTGTGGACTCTGTGAAACAGCTCGACCTTACAGACGTATTCTGCCACATGTAAAGTTGCTGCTTTGATTTTTAATCCTTCCAGAAACTGGATGCCTGCCAGATCAGGTTGTAATGTGTGAGATTGTTTGTGTTGTACTTCTTTTGTTCCCTTTTTAGGCCTTTTCTGATATAATGACTTACCTTGTCAGGATCTAACTGTCCTTATGGGAATCCAGACCCAGTTCTGATATTTTAGAATGTATTTCATAGGGGGGCAGTAAGGGGTTATGGTGTGAATCCAGTTTTCACAGGTCTGTTCTCAAAATGACCAGCTGACTGACTGGCTGTTATTTGGCAGGCCAGAACTTGCTGTGTAATTCACTCAAGGTTTCCTAATCATGCACCGTCCATGTGAGCAGTGGCTGCATGAAAGAATGTTGGAATTCACCTTAATTGAGGTCAGAGGAGTCACTGCCGGGTCTGCAGCAGTGACAGACTGCAGGTGATTGCAAAAGAAACCATCTTTTCAACTTTGACTCATATTTATCATGTCAGACTGATTTTTTTACTTACAGGCTTGTTTAGTTAATACTGGACCAAATCATTCAGCTGAGAAGGAAAGTGGTGGTGCCAGTCACTGAACACTTCAAACGTGTCTAATTACTCTTCAGGCCACCCATGTTGGCAGAGTTCTTTAACATCTAGTATTTGGATCCATGGACTGTATCAGTGTGACTTCTCTCCAGGACTTGTCATAGTTTAGTTAAACAGAGAACATACAGGATGAAATTTATTCCCACAAGAAATGTTATTATGGTATTTTGGTTATTACTGTTTTATTATTTTATATATTTTAGTACTTGTGACCTTTTCTTTATCGTTTTCACACAACTTCAAGAAATGTGGGACTAATTCAAGTATAAGCATACGCTTTCCTGCCTCCCAGAGCCAAAATCCCTCAAGCACCATTCCTGTAGCGCCCCCTGCAGGACACCCTGAACAACTATGGTTCCTTCTCAGATAAGACTTAAAGAAAACTCGATCTATCCATCCATTTCTTCTAACAGTTTATATCCTGTTCAGGGTCATGATGGACTGCTGCATATCTCCAGCTGTCATGAGGTTACAGGTTAGTCCAAATCTCACAATATAGTTTCAGCAAAACTTTTTTAAAAAATCCTCCAAAAATGAGCAGCTGCATTGAATAAAGCATGTAAAAACCAACATGTGATGCAACCGTGTGGGATTGTATCAATAAGAAAACAATGTAAGAATTGTGCACATTCTCAAACTGACCAACTTGAAACAAATAACCTCGATAACGTCAGCTTGATGTTTAGAATCTGTTAGGAAACAAGCTAAATATTTCTTCATGCCTGTTTTTGGAATTTTCAAATAGATCAGACTGATGTTACAAATTGGATGAGCCAAAACTCAGCAGCACAACAAAAAGGCATTACAATATGAGAAAGTCCAGCAGAATCCTGGCTGGTATCATAACACAAACAATGTTCCCAATGAAACATCTGGACTGAAACACACAAAACACATTTCTCTGAATGGTAAAAACACAAATGCCTCAAATATTCGGTTTAATCGGATTTTTTTCATACAGACCAATGAAATTAAATTCATTTAAGGGCGCTATAAAAAAAGACACACATTTCAGTGCTGTCCAGAACAGAATCAGATCCAGATCCAGTTACATGTAGTCAGTCAATTCAATATAATTACAAGACAGTCAAATTCAGTAGAATATACGATAGCATTCAATAAAAAGTGTCTTTCTAAGGCAGCAGGTTGTATTGAATCTTCACTTTAATGTAATTCCTCATTCTGAGCTAGTACAGTGTTACAGCAGTTGCAGGATGGGCAGCTGTTTACCTCCACCAGCTGCTGTGGCAACACATTACTCTGCATTTCATCTCTGTTCTACTTAACAAGTAGTTTTTGTTTTGTGTTAAAATGTTAAACTAAAACTGGTTACTTCAGAATCTCTTAAAACAAAGAAACTAGCAAGTGGATAAACTTGTGTGAGGCCATAACCATGAAGAGAGAGCTGCCCGTTTACAGCCAGGTCGTCATGCATGTAGCAGACTCTGCACAGACAGATGTTCTCATGACAAACACTCACAAACAGGAAACACGTGTACTTGTATATTGCATTTCTTAAGTCATTTGACTTCTACACTACAGTTTGTCATTCACCCATTCACACACACACTCATGTTTGGTGATGATGAACACACATGTTGCAGCCACAGCTGTCTTGGGACACACACTGACAGAGGAGAGGCTGCAAGGCGCCACCGGATCCTCCGACCATCACTAAAACTGACATATTGATCAGTTTATAATGATAAAAAAACAAATAAACACATTGATCCTTTGTAGTTCCACCACACACATACTCTCCATGCCAAATACAAGCATGGCTGAGGTTTATTAGGTGTGTGGCCATGAAAGTGAGTCAGTTCAATAATTTAAGAGAGAATCTCTTTATTATTATTATTAATGTTGTTGTTTTTAATTAGATGTCTTCAAACTCATTTTAGCTACAGATTTACAAGCAAATAGCCAATCATGTTGGTGTCAGTGACATGTAATGGTTAAATAAATGACAATCATCAGAACATTGTATCACCAAATCTTTTTATTTCACACAACAAAATAAGATTCTCTCAGCTGTCTTGATCAACAACTAAGCTGCTTTATTTTAAAGAGGCCATTTCATTCACATTTCAAGACTTTGTGGTTATTTCTTAAGTATTAACCAGTAATATGAAACATTTTATATCTAAAACGTTAGGAAACACTGATTAACAGACATTTCAATCTGTCTGCGTGAAGATTCGGGTGGTTCCGGCTCCTTCTGTCAGGCTGCTTCGTCAGCAGCTCGTTCATATTCATTATTAGAATTTGTTGGACTCTGATTGGCTAACAAATTAGCCTATGAGAGTACGGTATACTGCTTCCTGCCCCACTGCGCATGGTAACAGCAGACGTTTTCTCTTCCTGTTTTCTACATCTTATGCTAACAGCTTTTAGCCAGCAGCATGCTAGGCGTGGTTTCAACTGCAGGAGCTGATGAATACTAACGAACAAAGGAGTTGTGATGAAACAGATACAGGCCATTCAGACTCGGGAGAACTCGGGTTTTATCACCACCTGCATAGAGATTAAAACTGAAAGAGAAGTTGTTGACCTGTTTTCACACCCACTATGAAGGTAAGAACACCTGTGGAGCTAAAATATTCAACAGAAACCTCAGAAAAACCGTTTTTAATGGGAGGGCCTCTTTAACCAGAAGATGTTTTAAAAGGCAATCAGTGAAGAAAATCTTTATATAATTCTCATTTAAAAGTTGATTCCTAACCAACTTCCATGAAACTTCCACATCAGACTGAAATGTTTGGTTCCATGTCATTCACCCATGTAGGTTTATACATATATATATATATATATATATATATATATATATATATGTGTGTGTGATGTTCCGAATAGCAGCAGTTTGCTCCATCCAGTGTCCTGCCACTATTATGTCTTCAAGTTTATACTATGCTGGCTAGTAATGACAAAATAAACACACATTCATGGATCAATCCACATTGTAAACAATATACACAGTCACTGCTGGCATCAACACATGGAATAGGCTTGAGTGTATTTTTTAAAATAACTGTGATGACTTGAGTTGACCTTATGGAGCGTCACATGGATTTATTACACATGATCTCCAAACCTGAATAAAGAAGAAAAATTTGAGCCAACATTCGTCAAAAACACAAATCACATGAGGACGTTCAGATGAAAATAGAACTAGTTCTGATTGAAAGTGCAGTGCTGCCACCCCAAAACAACTCCACCCTCAACGGTTTCACCGGGAGTCTGATTACATTTTACATTAACATCAAACTCACATCAGAAGTTACTCACTATAAGTTCTTTAATTGTTTTCAATTGTAAAAAGAGTTAGTAAAACAAACTGTCTGATCCCACTGCAGCTGAGGGCGCTGCTGGGAGGAAGTTTACAAAATCCATGTAAAGAAAAACTAGTGGTGATGTAAAGATTTACTTCATGGTGTTTACACAAACTGATATGACATTTTGGAGATTAGTTTTAGAGACAGCAGCACTTTGGTCTTCACTCTGCTCAGAAACAATGTTCCAAACTAAGACTGTTCATAAAACTTTACAGACAAGATGTTATCCATTCAGAACACTGTAGATATTCTATTAAAATAAGATCAAAATGTTTTGAAATCATGATTTTTACTTTATTTCCAGTGATAATAATGACTTTGTGAATTCACTGAATGAACTACAGTAGCTCTAATGATAGAACAACTTCTGGTGACACATTCATCAGTCCAACTTCTTTTGCTTCCTTGCTCTATAACAGCTTTCCTCCTCCCAAGATTGCTCCCTCCATCACTTGACCAGAAACTTGAGTTACTACAGGACATTTGCAGGAAAAGAACAAGTTGCAATCAACTGATACAGGCCACATAATATTCCAACATTACTTTGAGTCCTTATAAGTTATACACATTCTGAGAGTTTTTATATGACTGAGGACTGACCCAGAGGTGTCCTTCTCAAGGGTCTCTGCTCTCCTCTCACTCCTGATTCAAATAGTTTAATTACATGAATGACCTGTTAATGACCCATTTTATTTAAATCAGGAGCGTTAAACCAATAAAATCATCATGCAGGATAGTGGCCCTATCTATCTATCTATCTATCTATCTATCTATCTATCTATCTATCTATCTATCTATCTATCTATCTATCTATCTATCTATCTATCTATCTATCTATCTATCTATCTATCTATCTATCTATCTATCTATCTTCCCTTTTTTCAGACTAAGAGCAGATAAATAAAGTTTTCTGTTTTAAATTTAAGGTTTTATTTATATTCTAACTAACAGTATTTACTGATCATGTGATCAATGGGTTGGCTCTGCCTCTTTGTGCTAAAGTCATCCTAAAACCACATTTTATTTTTCGCAGCCCTGAATGCCTGTTTTCCTGCTCTGACGTCACGGACTCCCACTAACACTGAAACGCGCAGCAGTCGCACCAGGATCACTGATTTACTCTCGTGTCACACATTAAAGCTTTAACTGTCTTGTCAGATTCTATTTCCGTCTTTAAATCGTATTAAGCGACTAGACTGGCTGCTGCAGGTGTGTGTGTGTGGCTGTAGGTGGAGGTGTGCGTCGGATCGAGACGTAAGAAGGCGTGAAATTCGGACTGCGGCGCGATTACACGCGTATCCTGTCCTGCGGCGGGATCCTGTAACGCCTACTTGTCTGTCCACCGGTTTCTCCAGCTCTCTAGACTTATTCCCCGTTGGGCCTGGGCGCCATTTGTCCTTATAGGACACCGGTTTAGAGTTGAAAACAACCAAAGAGCAGCGGGATCATGCTGACGTTGTTGACGTCCATGTACCTGGTGGTGCGGGCTGTTTACACGCAGGTGAGTTGAAATCAGCACAGCGTCTTTTAGCGTGTCCGCTGCGAGGACAGGACCGAGCTGTGTCCTTGAACGCACCATGAAAGACGAATTCTTGTGCTAAATTTGAGCTGTGGACAGACTGAGTCTGCGCTTCCTCGTCAGTGTTTGTTAGGTGTGGTAGTCAGTTTAAGTGTTTTCTGTCAGAATTCATGTGAGAAAACCCACCGGAAACCTTCCACCTCATATGAAAGGACAAACTGAAAAAAATCATCTTTAATTCAGCGAATGTTTCTGCAGCTTCTGCAGAGTTACAGTGAAGCCAGGGAAAGTAAATAAAACAACAACCGCTTGGTGTTTTCAAAATAAAAGCCTGGTTTTAACGTGGACCTCGCAGCAACTTCAATAACAATAATAATAATAATGATGATGATGATGATGAGAATAGGTCATAAATTAAACAGGCAACAAAGATTCCCAGTTAAGACATATAACGTAAATATAGATTTTTAAATAGAAATATTTATATGTCTGACATATGATAACTTTTTAAAACGTAAGTAACACTTGGACTGAATAATAAGAAAAGCCATTACAAGTCAATTAGATAATTAAATGAATGTATTTAAAGATAGAATCACACCTGAGTGTCTTTCCATGTTAAACAACTTGGAATTTGATATGTGAACTATGTTTTAGTAGTTGTAATTAAATAAAAGGCCTGTGCCTGTTACTCGGTTAAAAGCTGGAGGGACTGCGTTTCATTAACAGACTAGTTTATCACATAAACATTAAACATAACACAAGAAAAACAACCTTAAACTCTAAAACTCTGTTTTATTCACTCTCTTTAACTAGACTGACAAGTGACTCTTCATGACTCTGGCAGGCAGTCAGGCACAGGAAGAATGTAGGCCTATTTAGCATGTCTGCATGTTTTATTTTGAAGGCTAAGTTAGGATGCTTTCTGCACTATTCCTTGTAATTGCCGCCACCTTGCAGCAGCAGAACAGGCTGTGGTTTATCAGCACCGAGGTCAGTTCCTCCAGCTAAGCAGCTGGAGCTGTCTGCACCTTCCTGTTAAATGAACTCAGCAAACAGCTTGATGCAGTGCTGAGAGACTTGGTACGTTACTCCATCATGCATTATTTGTTGCTACAGACAGTAGCAGTTCTGCAATACACCAGAACCTAGTTCCAGAATAAGACCAGTCTTTCCAGGATGGTTCTCTACATTAAAAGTACAGTATGTAGGAATTTTACAGGTAAATACTCACATAACAGTCTAATGTCCCACCGATGTTGAAAATAAAGTCACATTGTAACAGATCTCTATCTCAGCCGGCTGGGTGGTCGCTAGATTCTGTCATATTAAAAACGCTGGTCCAGAACAGAATCATTATTTACACGTCCAGACTTCCTGGTTCTATAACGAATCACATTTGAGTCTGCAAGGCTGCCAAGTCTTCAACACAAGCAGCTGGAATTCCACAACGACCAGCAGCAAAAAGTAAGAAACCACCACATCCTTCCGACTGAGCAGCCGAGCTGCACGTGATGGGGCGTTCAAATGCACTTAGGAAAACTCAATGCTGAACAAATAGACCTTCAGACATTCCCCAAAACTGAACAAATACAAGAGAAACAAAACAAGAATCAACATCAGAACTGGCAACTCAACAGAAACATCAGGGAGGGGGTGAGTGGCTGAGAACAGACAGTTTTTTTTCTACATGAACTTGACAACAAGGTCTAATTCTTACATACTGTAGCTTTAAATTATTAAACCGTTTGCAGTAACCCAGATTTGCACATATGATTTAATAGCTGAGAAAGGAAAAGTACAAACTCAAACACTGATGTTAGAGTTAATAAAACTGTATTAGAACGGCGATTCACTGGATTTACAGAGCCATAAAAATAACCTGAGATCTAAAAATGTGTGACGTTTAAAGAGTTTTATAGTTTTAATGTTAATGCTTTGATTTGTAATATAAATGTGACTGAATCTTTTTTTCTGTGCTGTTGTTTTACTGTAATACTGGTCTGCTGTAGAAGGTCAGACAGATTTACCTCCTGCCAGGCAGCAGATAACAGGCTGACTGTCAACTCAACAAGCTGGCAGCTCAAAGCATCCTGTAGTGGGTGGGGGGGGGGGTTCACGGTCACCTTGACTCGAAACGACCCTTCGCCTTTAGTCCAAGTTGGAAATAGTCCCGCAATAAAATTAGAGGTTGTGCGATAATATACTTTCTCTTTTTGTTTTTGTTTTCATGTGTGGAGAAAGTGGCATCTTTAGACTCTTTAACAGAAGAACATTTTAATGAACACAATTATTTTTAAACCATGTTACACAGTGCTTTGGTTTTACAGAGGTGTTAGTAGCAGGGACGTCTTAGAGGTTCTGAACAACAACAATAATATATTTCCTGTTGTAAATAGTTCTTTGTACAACCTCATGTAGAGATTAGAGCTGATTAGACAGAAAGACCCAGTAACAGATGCTTCTCAGAGGTCACTGCTGAGGTTTTTCTTCCCTGAAATCAGGTACACACACCGATATGCTCCAGACCAGAAAACTACCCAAACTCCTGTGTTTACAGAGATTATCACACAGATGAAGATCAGTACATCGAGTTCAGTTGATCAGCAGCACCTACATCTCAAATCCTATAGAAGGAGCAAATGTAAATTTCACCAAAAAAAACAAAACAAAAAAAACTACAACAACATTGAATTTCCCTTCTGGGATAAATAAAGTATTTTTCATTTCATTTTTTCATTTCATTCATTTCATTTCAGGGATTGATTGGGATAGGGATTATATTTTAATTAGGACAGCAAGAAGTTGTAACTAAAGTAAAGAGGTAACTCAGAGGCTCTGAGCTGTTAGATGAACTATAAAAGATTACATTTAGAGACTTTGTTTCAGTGGTGATCATGTTAATCACATAAATGATTGATTGGTGTCCTGTGAGTGTTTTTATATATCTGACATAGATCTGTGAAAGTTGTAGGGAGTCTATCGTGAGATCAGACAAAACTCAAACATTTTTTCCATCAAATTCTGAAATCGACTTTAGTCTAGTAGCTGCAGTGACGCAGTTCCCGTGATGGCCACAAGATGTCAGAGTTGTACCGCATTTAGAAACTCAGCTAAACGAGACTCTTTTCAGAAAATCGTCGACCATTTGCAGCGCGGGTAGGCGCGGTTTGAACAGAGTGATGCATTATGGGACATTGTGTTCTTTTAGCCGATAAGGTTGGTTGAAATGAATGTGTCAGCATCGTAAAACAACTACAAGTCCCAGAGTCCCACAGTGCGAGTCATATCGACTCACCGATACACGGGTAGAGGTGACCCCTCCGTCTAGTCCGAGTCTGAGCAGGGACAACAGGAACATCTTCACTTTCTAGCAACAATGGTAAGAAAAACGGTCCCGGTTCGGTTGGAAATATCCGAATTTCTTTATCGAAGCACTTATCGCTAGATAATACGATTTACATTTGCATTAATATTTGAAGGAGCCAGCAAGGTCTCCATTAATTCTCCTTTTACTTTATGCTAAAATGCTAATATTTCCAACTGATGTTGGAGATTTTTCTTTGTGCTGGAAATATAAAACTCACCGGGAGAGTTATGTGCAGTTTTGTGTGTGTGTGCAGTTATAAATAAGGGTTTAACAGAGCTATGTGGTTTCCATGATGAGGAAGTAGCATGATGTATTCAGTTTTAGGTTCTTGTTGAAGGATTAAAACATCTGCATCCATCTTAACAAGTGGCGTGTGGCATCTACGTCAACATGACATCACATGTCAGAACTCATCCAGGCCTCCACCTGGTTAAATCTCCATTCACAAACGGTTGGAAGATTATTTTCCCGCCAGTCAATCTCTGTCTGTCCTTAATATTACTGTACTTTTGTGATTGGTTATTAGTTATTGTTTAGCTTCAACACCGAATTATAGAAAAAAATCCACTATTTGTAATCAAGTTCAAAGTGAAGCTCATTCATCCAAATATACAGAATTATTTAGCTGTGTTCAGTTTTTCTCATGGAGTTCCATAGCAGGAGGAATCCCTGCTCACACTGACTCGGAGGTTTATGTCCCTTTTCATTCATTCAGTCCAACCTGCAGAGTAGCATGAAACCTTGCTTCTGCATGTACTTTTGAATCCAGGTCAGTTCTCCTAATCGATGTCCTGTGTCGTTCCTTTCAGGCTGAACCAATCCGTGTTGTGGTGACTGGTGCTGCAGGCCAGATCGCCTACTCCCTGCTGTATAGCATCGCGAAGGGGGACGTTTTTGGAAAGGAACAGGTAAGACTTGCTTTTAGCTTTGATTATGTAACCTTGAAAAGCAGCAGCATAGTCCCTGTTCACCTAAAGCCAGTTGCTACACAGACACCTGCACGTGGTGTTACATGTAACTGCTATGTAAAGAACTTCTCATGAAAAATACACATGGTGGAGACAAGTTTTTGTTAAGGCCTTGAGAGAAAAACAATCACAGGATGTCCGACCTTGTGCTTATTTTTATCAGGTGTTAGTGAACATATTTTATCTCTAGTAGCGCTGCTGTGTCATTGTCTTCAAAACTTGTCAAACTGTCTCTAAATGTATGTATTAGTAAATATAAAAAAAATGTTGCCATTATCAAAGATAGATGAGAATGAAAAAAAGAAAATTTATGGGGAACCATAAAATTTTATGACTCCATAAAAAAGCTGCTGGGGGGTTTAAACAGTTGTGATGTGGAGTCGGATTACAAGTCAACTTTTTAAACTCTGCTTTATATTTAGGGAAGCAAAGTTGTGGAAAAAGTTGCACAATCCTGTCTTCCCGTTATATGATGTCAAGTTGTGTATATGTACACTCACACAGTCGTCACTGAGTTGACCCTTCCATTAGGGTCGGTACAGAATGGGTAGATTCTGGTGTGTTTCTATTACCTTTGTCTGGGCCGACCCAATCCATTTTTCTGGACCACCTCTACCTCGGTCCGAAGCATGTTGAAGTGACCCAACACGCCCACTTATGGACTGATTGGTCCAGTAAAGTGATGTCAGTCACACATCTACGTAGAGGTAGCCACTGATTGGCCTGGCAGTGTACACATGGAGTGATGTCACAGAATCGCTCCTGATCCACCTCGGATGTGACGTCTTCTCGCATATCGTGCAGAGTTTTTTCTTCAGAAATACCGCAACGTCTTCCGTTAAGGTTTTCCACTCTCAATGCGCACATCCATGTCTGTTTACTGTGTCGATTACAAATGACATCACAGTCCTTGTGCACCACCTGCCAAGCTGGGCTCTTCTGTGACCCCACCCACGTTCACATTCCTGACATGCTAATGGAAACACAATCTGTACCAACGCTAGTGGTAAAGGGGCATAAGATGTAAAAATCTTTAAATATGACAAAGTTTAAGTACTGAGATGAGCTGGTACTTTGAGTCAACAGCAGCACACAACATGTTCATGTGACACTTTAAAACCATTAAAACCTATTTAGTGTTGATGTCATCATCATTTTATTTCCATTTTATTTGTGAAAGTAAGTTCTACACATGCACAAACTTTAACCAGTTCTTTCACACATTGTGACTCTTCACTTTTTCTGGTTCTAATTACGTTCTCCTCGAATCACATTCTGCTTCCGTTGGTGTTCTGTGTCCCGTCGTCAGCCAATCGTCTTGATCCTGCTGGACATCCCTCCGATGCTGCCCGTTCTGGATGGAGTCGTCATGGAGCTGCAGGACTGTGCCCTCCCTCTGCTGAAGGGTGAGAAATAAAGAAACGTCCAAACGTCGGCGTGCGTCAGATTCATCCGTCGTGCAGATTCGACCATATGCGCACGCAGTTTCATCAGTGATGGTCACTTGTAAAGAAATTCTGCTCTCGCTCATATCTGAACACGAAGTCAGAATAAAAACTGGAACAAAAAGTTGATTCAGGATACTAACGAAAAACAAAAAGAATCAGACAAGCCACGTAAAAGGAATGAATGCAGAGAGATCTTCCTGATCATGTACCAATCTGGACTCAGTGTTCCGGCTCTGGAGAGAAGACCTCATCGTGTGGGTGGGGCTGATTGGAAATGACCAATCACGTGAGGGTCAGTGCTGCGACTGGGTTCCGCCTCCAAACAGTCAAAAGTCAGATACACATGAGAGCAGAGTTTCTTTTTGAGTGATGAATTTCACGTGCACGGAGGTGCCGATGTTTATTTAAATAAACTTCTTAAGGAACCTTTAAATACTCCATGTTACATTTCATGGATAGAATTTCACTGTAGTTCTAAAGTAGGAGGTCTGTATGTTTTTACTGGATGAATCACATTCTGAGGCTTGTGCAAAGATTTCCTGTTAGTGAAGTAAATTAGTGTGAATGCACATTAACCTTGATATTCTAGCATGTTGTTCTAAACAAATAAAACTGTCCTGGAAACCCAGAGGAAGGTCATGCTGAGAGCAGTGGACACTGCAGAGGATTTACTGCTGTATTTATGTGTTAAACAGACACCATTAGCTCTTAGGCTCCAGATCTTTGTTTCTGCTGTGAGCACAGTGGACCTATTTGTCCTTCAGTCGCTCTATAGAAGCCTCGTCTTCTGCTGAGCACAGAAGGAAGGAGTATCTGAAAGCATGGCTTCTGATTGGCTGCTGGTTCAGGCACAGCTGCACCCAATCAGAACTGTGGCGGGACAACAATGAAGTGAAAACAGGCTGAAGTCCATTCTGATATCAGCTGATTTATGTCTAACACCCAAACAGCAAATTAATGTTATCATTAGCATCAGCTGAGGCTGCAAACATTTCTCTGTAAGACAGAATCAGTTTGTTCTGAAACAATCGGATCAGAACATTCAGTTTGAGTCTGATGTGACAGTTAAAAGTTCTGATGAGACATCCAGGATAAATAACATGAGGGTCAACATGTTGAACATGTCCAACACTCACCCCACAGAGGTCATCCCCACTGATAAGGTGGAAGTGGGCTTCAAGGACATCGATGCTGCCATCCTGGTGGGCTCCATGCCCAGGAAGGAGGGAATGGAGAGGAAGGACCTGCTCAAAGCTAATGTGGCCATCTTTAAGACGCAGGGAGCTGCGCTGGACAAGTTTGCCAAGAAGACAGTGAAGGTGATTCATCATAGGGCGGATTTGTTTTGTTCTGTTAACTTTTATTAAGGAAGTTGTTGAGAAGCAATATAATTTTTTAAGGAAACGTTAGCAAAGATACTTTGTGGAATGTTGATGATTCTTGTTTTTAGTCGTTTATCTTTATCCTGATGAGGTCAGCTGCAGCTGATTTTCCTGCTTCCAGAAACGTTTCATTGTGTTCTTTTTGTTTCTGTACCATCAGCTTCTAACACGCTTCTCTCATTAACCAAAGTCTCCTGAGGTGTGACGTGCAGAGTGTCCTCAGAGCAAAGAAAGTGTCTGAACACTGGAGGTTTAAGCTAGTTGTGTTCACACAAGCAAGTTCAAACTTATAACCAGTGATTTATAAACAAATGTCCATTTTTAGGACTGACTAGATACACCTGATATGTTTCTTTTTAAAAAGTATCAAACATTAAATATCAGCTCTAACAGCATGTAATGGTCCAAACTGAATTAGACTTTAAAGCTGTTAGCATCATGATGTAGCAGCGCTAACGTTTTATCAACACTTCCTGGGACTTTTCTGTCTTTATTATGGAAAAGAAAAAATGAGCACAAATTGTCTTTGAAATGTCTTTGGTCCTTCTGAATAAATAAATGTGTCTCATGCTTTAAACACACGGGGAAGCAACAAAGTATGTCATTGTTCTGTTTGTCTTTAGCTGAGCTGCTTCCCTGCTGGTCTGATTTCTGGCTGTGAATGACTGGATCATTTAGCAGAAGATGCTGCTTGTCTGATTGAGGTTTTTGATATTTTTTTTTCTGACAGGTTTTGGTGGTTGGAAATCCAGCAAACACTAACTGTCTGATTGCATCCAAGTCCGCTCCATCCATCCCCAAAGAGAACTTCTCCTGCCTGACTCGGCTGGACCACAACCGAGCCTGTTCCCAGGTACACGCAGGGGTCCACAATACTACTGTAGATGATATATATATATACACACACACACTACAGACCAAAAGTTTGGACACACCTTCTCATTCAAAGAGAATGAGAAGTATTAACCTGTAAAATAAAAAATTTTATATCTAAAAAAACGTCAGGAAACACTGATTAACAGACCTTTTAATCTCTCTGCGTGAAGATTCGACTGGCTTCATCAGGCTTCAGCATGAATCAAATGCCTTCAGTTTTGTAATGAAATGGAAAAAGTATAAACATTAAATATAATGTTAAGCCCAAATCAGATTTTTATTTGATTTTCTTCTTGGGGGTCCGGCCCCAAAGGAGACTGTCTGGTAAAACTCTGGCCCTCTGACAAATATAGTTGATGACCCCTGGTTTAGATGCTTGTATAGTCATAAAGCACAATATTCTGTTGCTCTTCAAAAACAATAAAAAATGCTCAAAAATGCTGGCAGTGAAGGGCTTTTCTGTTCAGAAAACAGCTGGCAGCCAATTAGTTAATATTCATTATTCAAATTTCCTGGACTCTGATTGGCTAACAAACTAGCCTATGAGAGCACAGCTTCCTGTTTCCTTCCCTGCTGTGCATGGTAACAGCATACCGATTCTCTTCTGGTTTGATCCGTGTTTATGCTAACAGCTTTTAGCCATTAGCATGCTAGGCGTGGTTTCAACTGCAGGACCTGATTAATACTAACGAACAAAGGAGTTGTGATGAAACAGATACAGGTCGTTCGGACTCGGGTTTTATCACCACCTGTGTAGTTTAATAGATAAATCTGAAAAAGAAGTTGTTGACCTGTTTTTACACCCACTATGAAGGTAAGAACACCTGTGGAGCTAAAATATTCAACAGAAACCTCAGAATAACTGTATTTAATGGAAGGGTCTCTTTAAGGGTTGTCAGAAATGTTTCCAGATTTGCTGCTTGGTGCTTTTTGGGAAAAAATAGTTGTCCAGGAGGTCTGGAAAGTCATTGGCAACAATAGTTAGGTTCAGACAACGTATGACCACCAATTTTTCTGAGTTTGTCTAGAGTAACTGCAGTTAAATCCCTGAAAGTATTTATTTATGTCCTCAAATCTGACTGCTGCAGAGCTTTTTATGGCTGCACTGTTTACTTGCAGCGTCACACATTTCAGCTGTGTTGTTTCAGTGATTTCGTTCTTCCGGCCCAAAACTAAAAATGCACATTTGGGTCATTTTCAGCTGAAAAATTTCAGTGGCCAAATTTTTGGTGCATTCCTGATATGAAAAATTTCACATAATAAAAATTAACAAGTATCACTAAAATCTGATGAAACAGACTGTTTCTCTGATTCTAAACAAAGTTTAATGGGAATAAATCGTATTAAATCTGGACTTATCTGAAACAGAATAAGGTGTAATTTAATTTTATAGTTTTATGTTTTTGGGTCAGTAGCTCGTGGTTAGGAGGGTTTGTAATGTGTTCTTGTCTCTGCCCTGAAGGTGGCTATGCGTTGTGGCGTGTCCTCGGACAGCGTGAAGAACGTCATCATCTGGGGGAACCACTCCTCCACTCAGTACCCCGATGTTCATCACACTAAAGTAAACATCCGCGGGTCGGAGGTGGCTGCCTACGATGCCGTGAAGGATGACGCCTGGCTCAGAGGAGACTTCATCTCAGTGTGTACACAGTCTCCAGTGTGACCTGGTTTTACAAGTAAAGTATAGAGAAGTTTCCTTCTTTCAAACCTGTTTGTGATCCTCCGGCAGACGGTGCAGCAGCGAGGCGCTGCCGTCATCAAGGCCAGGAAGTTGTCCAGCGCCATGTCGGCTGCTAAGGCCATCTGCGACCACATGAGGGACATCTGGTTTGGAACCAAGGAGGTCAGTGTGGACAGGAAGTGCTCTCAAACGTTCTGTTTGACAGAGACATTACACAGGGATTCCACAGGATGTTCAGAAGCAGGAGAAGTCATGAAATCGATTTTTTTTTTTAATTCTAGCTTGAAGTGTTATTAAAAAACATAACGTGGTTTTCTGTAGTTTGCAGGAAAAATACTTGAGTAATTAAAATGTGATTTGCTGTTAAACTGTATATGATACGTACATTAACAACACATGGAACCATTTCAGTTGCTGCTTCCGACCGGTCATGCAGAGTTGAGGTTAAGCCAGATGTTTGAAAAGAAATGGTGGGCACTGAATCAGGAGGAGGAAAAGTTTGTACAGTGAACGTGAGAATATTCAGGGCATTTCTGCAGCCTGTTGGTGGTCAAGATGGATTTTAAGTGTTTTTTATAAATAAATATTCTATTTGGCACATTAGCTACGTTTACATGGGCACATTTAATCGGAATAAACGCCCAATCGGGAAAAAAATCCGTCATGTAAACATGTCAATCAGAATGTTTTGATCCGATGCAGCCTGATCAGAATGAAATTTACTTCCGATCGAGAGGGGTGGTTTTGTCCGATCTTCATTCGGATAGACGTGCATGTATACACCCATTCAGAATGAAGGGGTGAAAAAAGCCCACTGCGCATGCGTACAACTTCAGCGTGACGTCTTTCAGCTTTCGCAGACCCAAGTAGAAAACATAGCGGGAAGTAAACAGAAGTGGTCTGCTGGTGCAGTCATCCTGTCATCCTGCTCTCCTCTCCTGTGGTGGAGGAGCAGTAACAATATGTATTCAGCCTCTAGCTTGGTTAATGCGACCAGTAAAAACCCAAACATAAAGGTAATCACCCGCAGAAGGTCCATATTGGGGAAAACGTGAGTCAGATCGAGCACACGATGGGGCGGGAAAGACGCGCTGAAAGGACGGAGTTTGTTTACTTTTTTTTCTTCCCCTGGAAAGACAACTCGCTGTGCGCATGCTCAACTCATTTAACCTGATTGAGTGCTTGGTGCATGTGTACTCATGGCATGATCAGATCATTTCAGTTAGTGTCCATGTAAACAGGGATTTGGGAATTCAGATCGACCAAGATTTTAATCAGATTGGGGAAATTTGGCGCATGTAAACATAGCTAGTGTCAGCGCTGTGAAATCCCTCAGTCGGCCACAGATCAGCTGTAGGAGGCAGCAGTTATCTGTGGCCAGTTACTTCTCAGTAACCAACTTAGATTGAGAGCGACGCTTCACACGGAGGTGATCTTTTGTCTGAATACTTGAGTGCAGCAAGTCTCATTCCTGTTCCTGAGTTGTTCCGGACAGTGTTTCCAGATTCAGAAAAGGCCAAATGTTTCACTTGTGGAATGAAAAAAACAGCTACATTTTATTAGGAAAAGATACAAAGACAAATGCAGCTGCAGACAAAATGTTGAGACAGAACTGGAATCAGAAGCTTGCAAACAAAGACACATGCATTCATTCTCTTCTGTAAACAAAAGGCTGAGTGCTGTGCAATGTTACATGTCATGGAACACATGCACATTACATGTAACTTTCCATTGTGTGTTCAGTATTTTTAGTTCTGTTATATTTATATAGTGCTAAATCATAAATATATTTACGTTTATCTTCTAAAGAATTCGACTTCTTTCGTATTTTCTTACAAGTTTTTTTACACATCACATGACAAAGGGTGTTTTAAGACCCACTCCAATCATCTATTAAGCTATTTTAAATCATTGTCAGTGATCCTTAAATTATGATTATGGTGTTTTTGCCCAAAATCACAAAACTTGTTCCATTTTCTAGTTTCTGCATAGCGACAGTAGCTCATTAGCGATTTGCCTCTGTGAACTATTGGTGTGGAGGGTCCCCCCACCCCTCCCTGTTGCTAAGAGATCTCTGTTAATGCTAGCTCAGAGCAGGAGCTTGTGGCCCCGCCCAGTGGAGTTTCTACATCACAAATCCATTCTGTTTTAGATGCATTTTAGCGTCTGCTACTGATTCACAGCAATTTATTTAATACAGAAATATTCAGAAATGCAACTTTGAGCTTAATCTTCTTAAGATACTTCCTCTAGCATCAGAGAAATGCCACAAGATCATGTTAACAACACAAAAAAACTGATTTTTGTCAGAGTGGGTCTTTAAGATATGTCCCATGATGCTTATAGGGTTATAGGCCCCAGCACAGTTCCACCACTGAGCTTCTGCTGTATGTTGTATCAGCTTCCATCATTGTTGTTATTCATGTACATTTTTGAATTGAAGCTTATTTGTTTGTTTTCGCAGGGTGAGTTTATTTCCATGGGCGTGTACGCAGCTGGAAACTCCTACGGAATCCCAGAAGACCTCATTTACTCCTTCCCTGTTCAAATCAAGGTGAACCAGAATCAGGGTTAATTTTGGCAAGAAATTTTAATTTGGTTTTAGCCATAATCTTTTGACTAAAATTCTTTTCAATTTTATTCACTAAACTAGTTTTAATTGTAGCCTAATTTTAGTCGACGAAAATATGTGACAGTTTTAGTCGATTAAAATCAATTGTAGATTTAGTCTATTTTCTAAAGTATTAATTTAACCCTGTAAGACCCAACTTTTTAAAAAATAGCCAGAAAATTCTGATTATTTTGAACTGAAACGTTTACGAAGCCTTAGAACAAAATTCACAAACGTTTTTTGCTGTATCATGTTATTTATAATAGCTTTTTTGTATCACATTTATTAAATTGGCCATTTTTATGGTTTAATTATAATATAAAAAATGAGTTAATAATAATGCATTCATCCATATAATAATGATGATTTAACCTGAAAAGATCATTTACTGGGAGCGACCATGTTAGAAATGATCAAAACTATGTAGCAAATATGATACACGGGGCATTATAGGGTTAACAACTGCAATATAGTACATGGACATTTTCTTACCATTCCACACTTCATCTGGCGTTTTCCCGGGAGCACCTCAAACAATTACAGAAGCCTCTGCTCACCGCTCAATAAGCTGAGCTCTGATTGGTTCTTTTCACAGTAGCCCCAGCTGTTAGCTTTTTGACTGATTCGTCTCTGCATCTTTCTTTTCCTCTGATTGGATTTCATCGCTGTCTATTTTCGTGTCGTCTTTTATTTGTCAACGAAATCGTCTCAAATAGGGCCGTCTATTTTAGTTTTCGTCCGCAAAAATATATTCGTGACTAAAATTATGACGCAATATTTTAGTCAACGAAATTAACACTGACCAGAATCACATTTTTACACACAGATGACTTTATCATTCCTTGAAGGAAAATTAGTGTAAACTGTGTTTGTGGACGATGTGAGGCTTTTTTATAGTTTGAGGTTGAAAGATTTAAAAGCTCATAGTTCAGTTCAGAACATGGACTTTTATTTCAGATTTAATCTCTTCACTACTTTTCTATCATTCTTTGTTACTGGTTTCTAAGACTCAGTCAGGAGTAACCACTTGTAACTAAAACTTTCTTCACTTCTGTGTCCACTGAGAACTGAACAAGAAAACAAAATCATTTTAAAGCTGCAAATCACAGCAGTTATACAATATTAGGATTTTATTGTTAGATTCTATAAAGAGCCTTAATAAACATTTAAAGGTGCAATATGTAAGAATTTTACGGTGAAATACTCACACACCAGTCTAATGTCCTAATGAGGTTGAAAGTAAAGTCTCATTGTAAGAGATCTCGATGTCACCCGGCTGGGTGGTCGCTAGTTTCTGTCATTTTAAAAACGCTGGTCCAGACCAGAATCATTATTTACAAATCAGGGAGGGGAGGGGGGGAGTGGCTGAGAGAGGAGGTTTTTTCTCTACATGACCTGCAGGACTTTGATTTGACAACAAGGTCTAATTCTTACATACTGTAACTGTAACTCGTCTGTAGTAGTTAACAGAGAAAGAAACCAGATGTGTTCAGGCACATGTGATGCGCATACAAACAAACAGAAAATTAGGACAAAAGTAAAAAATCATCGAGTGAATTTTTTTCCTCTTGTCATTCAAAGAACAAAACCTGGAAAATAGTGGATGGACTTCCCATTAATGACTTCTCGCGTGCTAAGATGGATGCCACAGCAGCTGAACTGGTTGAAGAGCGAGACACGGCCATGGACTTCCTGTCTCAGTGACTATCACCGTCTGTAAGCCAACAACAGCCCAACGATCCTCCAAAAGCTGGCTGCTCTCGGCTCTGAAGACAATGTCCTCTCTTGTTATAAAAATCTGAGCTGATGTCTGTCACTTTTGTGTGTCTGTGTTCTTCAGTAGGCCTCCTATTCAGGTTTTGTTAAAAACCAATTATAATTTCCACAACTTGGCCTCCTCTGTCTGCAAAGCACGAAGATATTGTTGGTAGATAAAAACTGTAACAGAAAATGTTCTCCTCAGTAAAAAAAACTAACTAATAGATAATCTCAGGTGTCTTTTTTGTGTATTCGATGTCTCTGTGCTTCATCACCCGACCATTACTGTCTGAAATGAACATCCAGACAAGGTATCTGTAGCGTGACAGACTCAGATTATGTGTAACCAGTTCACAGCAAACATAATCTCATATCAGTGTACAGAAGCAACAAGTCTAATTCACATCTACAGGTTCATATTTAAAGATAATAAAAGCTACAAGCAGCAATGATCGGCCCTCGCACCTCGGTGGCGCTCAGGCCTTTGCAGTCACCACCTCCCCAGAGTGCCACCCCCCACACGCTCGAACCCCCAAACTCTACCATAACTCTTCTTCCAAAATGGAGTCAAGGGGGACATTAGTTTTTGAAGATTCATGGGGGACACAGTTCATTTCTATCTAATAGACAGGTAGAATAGTCTCTGTGTAAAGCTGACTAGTTAAATGCTTCTGTCACATTTCAGAAGGATAGGTTGTGGTTTTCATGGGCTTGACCAGTTGCAAAAGTTCATTAGTCATACTGTCAGGGAAATTGTTCCTCGACACCAAAATGCAGTTAAACAAATAATCAAAACTTTATTTATAAAGTGCTTTTCGTGCATTAGTGCCATTCAAAGTGCTTTACAGGATAAAAACAAAAACCTTCCCACCCCCATATACATAACCCCCCCCCCCAACCCCTGTAAAAAAAGGATAATAAAAAGGACTGTAGGCCGAGTACAGATGAGCCAGGTAAGGAAGGTGGGAAAACGCCATCAGGGGAGCCATCTGCACGCAGCATCCAGGGCGCTGAGCCAGGGCGTTCAGAGGAGGGAAGGCAGGAACCCCCACCTCCATCGCTACCCAGGGAGCAGCCCTTGCTTTTTGCTGTGGCCATTGACCCTCTGTCTATTGCTTTGCGGTCTTCTGATACATTTACAGGGATTTTCAGAAATGGAGCTGAACACAAGTTGTCCTTATATGTGGATGATTTGTTGTTATATGTGAGTCATTCCATGAGAATGGGTAAAATTGAACTTCAACATTTTCACATTTTTGACCAACATGTATTATTTCTATGTATATCTCACATCATTAAGGATATATTTAACTAGCAGAAAAAAACATTTTCCCACCTCAGACATTATTTATCTTTTATTATTGATCATTTATTTATGATGTGGTCACTGTAATTCTTCAACTCCGTTACGGACAGTATGAAGGCTCTCTGAATATTATCATAAAATCCATTTCTACAGAAATCCTTGTTTTCACATTAATCTGATGTCCCCCATACTAATTCAATGATTTTAAATATAAAATGACATATCACACATTTTTGTTCACTTTAAACCTAAAATGTAACTAATAAGGGAAAGCGCGCTTGTCATTTTTCATCAAAAATCTACTTTAACTGAAGAATTGTGATCAATGGTCAAAAGATAGCTCTCAATACTTTAGACAAAACTCACAAAACAGTAAAATGTTTTTTTTAACATTTTTAGAAAATATATGAAAATGTTTGTGTGACAGGGTTGAGACTAACATAACAGGGTTGAAGATAGTAACGGGGTTGAAGGGACAAATACGTATAGATAGTGTTTAATTGTCAAATTCGATGTATAGGACTTTCCATTGGCATTATATTTCATTTTGTAACCATAGGAAGGCCACTAGACACAAATTGCAGTTGAATTGAGTTTTATTAATCAAAAGTAAATACGACTACAACAGCGTATTATGTAACAGTTGAACATTGTAAAGCAAATTGCTCAAACATAATCTGTAATGTGTGTGTGTGTGTGTGTGTGTGTGTGTGTGTGTGTGTGCGTGCATGTTTGTGTGCGTAGGCATAAAAGAGCCTCAAGGGGAATATGCTAAGTCACCTCATCCTTGTGCCTATGACATACAATTAAACTTGTAAATTGGTGAACTGGTTTTAGAAATAACAAGAATGACCAAACAGTGAAAGATTTTAATGTGTCTGTCTGTATCAGAGCCTGTGTTTGTGTCCATGTCAGAGTGTTTTTACATGTGTGTGCCTGCATCAGTGAGTGTGTCTTTGTATCCATGAATGTGCCTTTTGTTTCATTGAGTTCATCTTGTGAGTCGGTTCCACACCTCTTTCAAGACTTCCACATGGCACTTTGTCACATTCTGTGGGGGTGGAATCAGTTCAAGGACATCATCNGAGTCATTCCATGAGAATGGGTAAAATTGGACTTCAACATTTTCACGTTTTTGACCAACATGTATTATTTCTATGTATATCTCACATCATTAAGGATATATTTAACTAGCAAAAAAAAACATTTTCCCACCTCAGACATTATTTATCTTTTATTATTGATCATTTATTTATGATGTGGTCACTGTAATTCTTCAACCCCGTTACGGACAGTATGAAGGCTCTCTGAATATTATCATAAAATCCATTTCTACAGAAATCCTTGTTTTCACATTAATCTGATGTCCCCCATACTAATTCAATGATTTTAAATATAAAATGACATATCACACATTTTTGTTCACTTTAAACCTAAAATGTAACTAATAAGGGAAAGCGCGCTTGTCATTTTTCATCAAAAATCTACTTTAACTGAAGAATTGTGATCAATGGTCAAAAGATAGCTCTCAATACTTTAGACAAAACTCACAAAACAGTAAAATGTTTTTTTTAACATTTTTAGAAAATATATGAAAATGTTTGTGTGACAGGGTTGAGACTAACATAACAGGGTTGAAGATAGTAACGGGGTTGAAGGGACAAATACGTATAGATAGTGTTTAATTGTCAAATTCGATGTATAGGACTTTCCATTGGCATTATATTTCATTTTGTAACCATAGGAAGGCCACTAGACACAAATTGCAGTTGAATTGAGTTTTATTAATCAAAAGTAAATACGACTACAACAGCGTATTATGTAACAGTTGAACATTGTAAAGCAAATTGCTCAAACATAATCTGTAATGTGTGTGTGTGTGTGTGTGTGTGTGTGTGTGTGTGTGTGCGTGCATGTTTGTGTGCGTAGGCATAAAAGAGCCTCAAGGGGAATATGCTAAGTCACCTCATCCTTGTGCCTATGACATACAATTAAACTTGTAAATTGGTGAACTGGTTTTAGAAATAACAAGAATGACCAAACAGTGAAAGATTTTAATGTGTCTGTCTGTATCAGAGCCTGTGTTTGTGTCCATGTCAGAGTGTTTTTACATGTGTGTGCCTGCATCAGTGAGTGTGTCTTTGTATCCATGAATGTGCCTTTTGTTTCATTGAGTTCATCTTGTGAGTCGGTTCCACACCTCTTTCAAGACTTCCACATGGCACTTTGTCACATTCTGTGGGGGTGGAATCAGTTCAAGGACATCATCAAGTGGCCACATCAGTGGCCAGAAGAATCTGTTTGACCCAACACGATGCATTCATTTGACCTGCACATGTGTTTCTTGCATTTGTAGGATGATGCCGGGATACAAATCGTCATCATATCTGAGAATACACCATTTACCAATCAGCTCTGGACTATCCCATTGGATTTCTTTTTCTGGATTCCCTCCTCTGGCTGGCTGTGATACAGCTGTTTCCATCTTCTGCCCAAAACTGAAACACTGGGTGCTGAAGCACTTGCAGTTAAACTGCTTCCGTGTTGTGCACATGCAGCTTACATCACGAACCATCAGTTCTCCTGGAGCCAGAGTCATGACCTGGTGAATTCTCATGGTTCCAGGAACAGCTGGTATCTGCTTTGGCATTTTCTCCATTGCTTCTTCAACATCTTCACTTTTCACAAAGAACAGTTTCACACTTGTGCTTATTTCAGACAAAGCCCTGAATAACTCTTTTGCATCTGGGATGTCACGGCCCTTTGCCACCATCATGTCGGCTGCTCTTTTTAAGGCTCCCCCAACACCATCTGGTGCTCCTTTTCCATGACTAGCCTCGAAAAAATCCCAAGTACCAGCCTTGAATCCTCTTCTGTGAAGTTCTGTAGTGAAAAGGTAAAAGTTGCCTCGTTGTTTGCATTGCGTACAGGGTCCGTCGCTTAAAAAGTGCAGCACAGACACTTGTGGATGTTGGGCTTGGAGGTAATCCAGCACAGGATTTAGGTGCTGCCATATTGCTGGAGGGCCTTTATGCCTACTGGGGCAGATGGTGCTAAAGCACACAGGCTCTGGGTGTCCACCAACATACAACACACCCGTATGAAGGGCAGCCTGCTGATGAGAAGCCCCAAAGTGGACTGCCTGGACTTGAGAACTGTATTTACAGCTGTAGTTTTCTGAGAAGTCAACATGTATTAAAGCCTCTTCCCCTGACATGTTGTTCTTCAGTTCCCGACAGAAGGCATACTGCTGCTTGATGTTAAAGTGATGCATTTTAAATCTCTTCATGTAGCTGTGGAAGAGCTCTATGAGGTCCTCTTGTGTACCTTGTGAACTCTAACCCTAACCCATAAATCACATTCAGCATGTATGTAATATGAAAAATGTTGATTGAAAATAATAATAATTAATTTTAATAACTGGATAACTTATAACCAAAGTACTAAAATCTCAACCCCGTCACAATCAAACGCATAACGGGGTTGAGTGTGACGGGGTTGAGATTTTTGCACCAAATGGTCGCTGCTCAGTGTAGTGAATATCAGTTAGAGAGCACATGGCATGCATGAAATTCAGAATGAACATTTATACTTGAAATAAAAAAAAACTTTTTGTAAGTAACAGTTTTCTATCTTTTTTTCATGTTATGGTGTTGAGTCATTGAGTTTGACGACCACAATATCACAAGAAAAAAGACCAAAATGAAGGAAAAGATGGGAGCAACCTGCTTGTGTCTTTGGTCCTGTTGTTCAAAAGACCTCAGTGATGTCACTTCCTGTTTTAAATATGCAGTTATGGATCATACCATTCTATTTACAGGGGTGGAATCATTTATGTAACGGGGTTGAGTGTAGCTCATGGACATGAATAATATGATTTAAATCAATAATTAATAATTATTTTTTAAAGAGAAAAACCATTAACAGCAAAAGAGCACATATAGATATTTGGGTTAATATAAAAAATTAATTGACTTTTAGAATTTTTTTATTTAGAAATTTCAAAGTATACCTTTATTAAGGCTGTGAGGGACATGAGAAAATGGGGGGTGTCAAATTAAAAAACAATGTTATTTCTCATAAAATATGATATTTAGATCATTTACTCTGTATTATAGGGTACATTTAAGTGTATATGTAAAGCTGTTTAAATATAAAGTTTGGTGACCCATAGATGAAATACATCTAAAGAGGTGAGAGGGATTCAAAAAGTGATATTTCCGTGGAATGACTCATGTATCAAATCTTGCAAGTTCCATCCCTAATGTTTTGAGTATTTTAAATACTTTCAGGTCTTTTTCTGGTTATAAATTGAAT
>SSNP01000195.1:645130-660761 GCA_006937955.1 Pachypanchax playfairii
AAATGCTTCTGTCACATTTCAGAAGGATAGGTTGTGGTTTTCATGGGCTTGACCAGTTGCAAAAGTTCATTAGTCATACTGTCAGGGAAATTGTTCCTCGACACCAAAATGCAGTTAAACAAATAATCAAAACTTTATTTATAAAGTGCTTTTCGTGCATTAGTGCCATTCAAAGTGCTTTACAGGATAAAAACAAAAACCTTCCCACCCCCATATACATAACCCCCCCCCCCAACCCCTGTAAAAAAAGGATAATAAAAAGGACTGTAGGCCGAGTACAGATGAGCCAGGTAAGGAAGGTGGGAAAACGCCATCAGGGGAGCCATCTGCACGCAGCATCCAGGGCGCTGAGCCAGGGCGTTCAGAGGAGGGAAGGCAGGAACCCCCACCTCCATCGCTACCCAGGGAGCAGCCCTTGCTTTTTGCTGTGGCCATTGACCCTCTGTCTATTGCTTTGCGGTCTTCTGATACATTTACAGGGATTTTCAGAAATGGAGCTGAACACAAGTTGTCCTTATATGTGGATGATTTGTTGTTATATGTGAGTCATTCCATGAGAATGGGTAAAATTGAACTTCAACATTTTCACATTTTTGACCAACATGTATTATTTCTATGTATATCTCACATCATTAAGGATATATTTAACTAGCAGAAAAAAACATTTTCCCACCTCAGACATTATTTATCTTTTATTATTGATCATTTATTTATGATGTGGTCACTGTAATTCTTCAACTCCGTTACGGACAGTATGAAGGCTCTCTGAATATTATCATAAAATCCATTTCTACAGAAATCCTTGTTTTCACATTAATCTGATGTCCCCCATACTAATTCAATGATTTTAAATATAAAATGACATATCACACATTTTTGTTCACTTTAAACCTAAAATGTAACTAATAAGGGAAAGCGCGCTTGTCATTTTTCATCAAAAATCTACTTTAACTGAAGAATTGTGATCAATGGTCAAAAGATAGCTCTCAATACTTTAGACAAAACTCACAAAACAGTAAAATGTTTTTTTTAACATTTTTAGAAAATATATGAAAATGTTTGTGTGACAGGGTTGAGACTAACATAACAGGGTTGAAGATAGTAACGGGGTTGAAGGGACAAATACGTATAGATAGTGTTTAATTGTCAAATTCGATGTATAGGACTTTCCATTGGCATTATATTTCATTTTGTAACCATAGGAAGGCCACTAGACACAAATTGCAGTTGAATTGAGTTTTATTAATCAAAAGTAAATACGACTACAACAGCGTATTATGTAACAGTTGAACATTGTAAAGCAAATTGCTCAAACATAATCTGTAATGTGTGTGTGTGTGTGTGTGTGTGTGTGTGTGTGTGTGTGCGTGCATGTTTGTGTGCGTAGGCATAAAAGAGCCTCAAGGGGAATATGCTAAGTCACCTCATCCTTGTGCCTATGACATACAATTAAACTTGTAAATTGGTGAACTGGTTTTAGAAATAACAAGAATGACCAAACAGTGAAAGATTTTAATGTGTCTGTCTGTATCAGAGCCTGTGTTTGTGTCCATGTCAGAGTGTTTTTACATGTGTGTGCCTGCATCAGTGAGTGTGTCTTTGTATCCATGAATGTGCCTTTTGTTTCATTGAGTTCATCTTGTGAGTCGGTTCCACACCTCTTTCAAGACTTCCACATGGCACTTTGTCACATTCTGTGGGGGTGGAATCAGTTCAAGGACATCATCAAGTGGCCACATCAGTGGCCAGAAGAATCTGTTTGACCCAACACGATGCATTCATTTGACCTGCACATGTGTTTCTTGCATTTGTAGGATGATGCCGGGATACAAATCGTCATCATATCTGAGAATACACCATTTACCAATCAGCTCTGGACTATCCCATTGGATTTCTTTTTCTGGATTCCCTCCTCTGGCTGGCTGTGATACAGCTGTTTCCATCTTCTGCCCAAAACTGAAACACTGGGTGCTGAAGCACTTGCAGTTAAACTGCTTCCGTGTTGTGCACATGCAGCTTACATCACGAACCATCAGTTCTCCTGGAGCCAGAGTCATGACCTGGTGAATTCTCATGGTTCCAGGAACAGCTGGTATCTGCTTTGGCATTTTCTCCATTGCTTCTTCAACATCTTCACTTTTCACAAAGAACAGTTTCACACTTGTGCTTATTTCAGACAAAGCCCTGAATAACTCTTTTGCATCTGGGATGTCACGGCCCTTTGCCACCATCATGTCGGCTGCTCTTTTTAAGGCTCCCCCAACACCATCTGGTGCTCCTTTTCCATGACTAGCCTCGAAAAAATCCCAAGTACCAGCCTTGAATCCTCTTCTGTGAAGTTCTGTAGTGAAAAGGTAAAAGTTGCCTCGTTGTTTGCATTGCGTACAGGGTCCGTCGCTTAAAAAGTGCAGCACAGACACTTGTGGATGTTGGGCTTGGAGGTAATCCAGCACAGGATTTAGGTGCTGCCATATTGCTGGAGGGCCTTTATGCCTACTGGGGCAGATGGTGCTAAAGCACACAGGCTCTGGGTGTCCACCAACATACAACACACCCGTATGAAGGGCAGCCTGCTGATGAGAAGCCCCAAAGTGGACTGCCTGGACTTGAGAACTGTATTTACAGCTGTAGTTTTCTGAGAAGTCAACATGTATTAAAGCCTCTTCCCCTGACATGTTGTTCTTCAGTTCCCGACAGAAGGCATACTGCTGCTTGATGTTAAAGTGATGCATTTTAAATCTCTTCATGTAGCTGTGGAAGAGCTCTATGAGGTCCTCTTGTGTACCTTGTGAACTCTAACCCTAACCCATAAATCACATTCAGCATGTATGTAATATGAAAAATGTTGATTGAAAATAATAATAATTAATTTTAATAACTGGATAACTTATAACCAAAGTACTAAAATCTCAACCCCGTCACAATCAAACGCATAACGGGGTTGAGTGTGACGGGGTTGAGATTTTTGCACCAAATGGTCGCTGCTCAGTGTAGTGAATATCAGTTAGAGAGCACATGGCATGCATGAAATTCAGAATGAACATTTATACTTGAAATAAAAAAAAACTTTTTGTAAGTAACAGTTTTCTATCTTTTTTTCATGTTATGGTGTTGAGTCATTGAGTTTGACGACCACAATATCACAAGAAAAAAGACCAAAATGAAGGAAAAGATGGGAGCAACCTGCTTGTGTCTTTGGTCCTGTTGTTCAAAAGACCTCAGTGATGTCACTTCCTGTTTTAAATATGCAGTTATGGATCATACCATTCTATTTACAGGGGTGGAATCATTTATGTAACGGGGTTGAGTGTAGCTCATGGACATGAATAATATGATTTAAATCAATAATTAATAATTATTTTTTAAAGAGAAAAACCATTAACAGCAAAAGAGCACATATAGATATTTGGGTTAATATAAAAAATTAATTGACTTTTAGAATTTTTTTATTTAGAAATTTCAAAGTATACCTTTATTAAGGCTGTGAGGGACATGAGAAAATGGGGGGTGTCAAATTAAAAAACAATGTTATTTCTCATAAAATATGATATTTAGATCATTTACTCTGTATTATAGGGTACATTTAAGTGTATATGTAAAGCTGTTTAAATATAAAGTTTGGTGACCCATAGATGAAATACATCTAAAGAGGTGAGAGGGATTCAAAAAGTGATATTTCCGTGGAATGACTCATGTATCAAATCTTGCAAGTTCCATCCCTAATGTTTTGAGTATTTTAAATACTTTCAGGTCTTTTTCTGGTTATAAATTGAATCTGGAAAAAAGTGAATGCTTTCCTATTAATACAGCTGCATGTGACCTCCAGCAGTCTGACATACCCTTCAAAGTTAGTCATACAGGATTCAAGTATCTTGGTATAAATGTAACACACACTTTATCAACCCCCATTATTGCTACAATAACCTCTGACATTCAACTCTGGCGCAATCTTCCTCTTTCCCTCTTTGGTAGGATTAATGTTGTCAAGATGAATATCTTACCGAAGTTTCTTTTTTTATTTCAATCGATTCCTCTTTTTCTGCCCAAACACTTTTTTGATTCTCTGGATAAAATAACTGGCAGCTTTATCTGGGATGGGAAGCCACCTAGAGTTCGTAAACAGTCATTGCATAGATGCCGACTTAGTGGGGGACTTGCACTACCTGATTTTCAATCATACTATTGGGCTGCACACATACATAAAATTTGTTATTGGTTAAAGTCTTTCCACTCCCCATGGTGTAGGTTGGAATTATCATCTTGCAGTGGGTCCTCAATACCGGCATTAATTTTTTGCTCTTTGCCTACAAAACCCTCTTTGTATACAGATAATCAAGTTGTTCTCAATACTTTGAAAGTCTGGTTTCAGTTTAGATGGCGCTTTAATTTCATAGCTGCCTCCTCGTCATGTCCTGTAACTAAAAATAATTTGTTTCCCCCCTCTCTTTCGGATTCTTCGTTTTTGGATTGACATGATAGAGGTATTAGACAAATAAGAAATTTATATACATCTGGGCTATTTGACAGTTTTACCAATTTATCTTCCAGCTATAACTTACCTGGTACTCATCTGTGTCGCTATTTTCTAGTTCGTAATTTTGTTTCTAAATGTTTTCCCAGTTTTCCATCCATACCTTCTGAACAGCCCTGGGAAAGTATGGTTTCATACAGTCCACAACATAAAGGGTTGATATCTAAGATCTATAATTCTGTCCTAACATTAAGAGACGAATCAAGTGTCAAGATTAAACATTCGTGGGAACGAGATTTGGGAATACAGATGACTGAAGAGCTCTGGGAGGAGGCTAAGGATAGAATTAGAACATCCTCTTCATGTGCTCGGCAGTTTAAAGTAGTGCATAGAGTCCATTTCTCTAAATCAAGACTCTCTGAGATTTAGCCAGAAGTTGATGATTGTTGTGATAAATGTAAGGGTTCTCCCTGTCACCTTGGCCATATGTTTTTCTTTGTCCTGTAACTTTGTCCTTACATGGAAAATATAATAAATGGCAGTCAATGGAGCGATAAAAGTTATTTTCTGATCCAGATTGAAATGCACCATGGATCGAACATATGATGTCCGTGAGTTATAAAGACAAGTTTTGATGCTGACAAAGCGATCATTTTCGACACGCGGCAAAAGTTTTTTTATATTTTGTGTGAAGACACGTAGTAGACTACAACCACTTGTCTCATAAAACTGACGTCACCATACCGCTCAGAAGGAGAAGAAGAATCAGAATAAGAACAATGGCGGTGAGTTTAGCGAGCTTCACCTCCTTCTATCAGGATGAAGGACGGAGCATTAAACGACTAGTTTTATGGTGACATCCAGGTAGAAAACACACCGGCACTGTCAAGTAAAAATTAGGGAAAAGGCAGCGGTGAGACTCGGAAGATTCTGCCGTGGCGCCATATGTGCGACTTTCCAGTTGTAGTCATTTTAATTACGAAATTTTTAAAATAAATAAATCTGAATTCACTTGACAGACACGGTCAAAACGTACATCATTTTTTATCATTTAAATTGCGGTACAGCATATGTGTGATTCAAAGCGTAAGACAAAGCGAACCAGAAAATAACTTTTATCGCTTCATTGACTTCCATTCATTATTTTTTCGTTCAGGGAACCCATGGGCCGACCGGAAGAGGAGGAGACTGTGGCTCCCCATACCTGCACTTGTGCCCCTGCGTACTTCAAATTTGCATTCCCCATGAGGGGCACAAGTGCGTAGGGTGGAAAGTCGTGCCCTTGGCCTGCCCCTTTTTCACCCTTGATCCTCACTTCGCTGAAGTCCACATTGGTGCATTGCTGTGAGTGGATTTTGACAGAAGAAGATGGAGAAATGGCTGGAACATCCAGACCAAAAATTTTTTTCTCAAGTGTTGAATCGAAATAATCAATATTTTATTTTATTTTCTAGATGTGTAATTACAATCAAATGATTTTCTGCTGGAAAGATATGTCACATATCTGATGAAAAATATAAATAATCAATAACTGTACTGGCGCATATTTTCAGACATGATATACTAGTTATACAGTAGTTATTTTGGTTACTGCGCTTCATTCTCCTCAAAATAAATGTTTGTTGGAGTTTTAAAATCATTTTTAGTAGAAAATAGTACAAACAGTGACCAGCCTTGCTATTTTGGTTGTCATGGAGAAAGAACACTGTGGCACAGGTCGTTGATGTAATGCTCGCTGTCCCAATACTGCTAATATGTGCACACTTCTTCACTACTCACTTGGAACCCTTATGTGCACTTCTGCTGAGTGCACTTCGTGGAATATTGTAGGGTGCTGTGCAGGTATTGGGACAGGACTATAATCCAAGCTAAATGTGTTTTGTTCGAAATTTTCAGTTTAAAACTCTTTTGTCAATCTAAACTCACAAAATCCACACATTAAAAGACTTAAGTTTTAGCACTAGCACTGTGTATATTTCATAAATACAAAACAGTATATGAGAAAACAAGCTTGGCTCTGGTTAGCAAATGAAGCTAGCAACCAATAGCATCTGTCTAGAGACTAAGCAGCTCTGCTTGGGTTTTACATACATAATTATATATGGATTTATGTAATTTAGCAATAAAAACAGTTTCAAACTCTTAGTTTCTTTGATCATGATGCAAACAATCATTAGCATGCTAGGTGGCTAGAAGAAGATGCTTCTAAAATAACACAAAAAAGTAAACTAAAACGTAAGTAACTACAGCAACTGCTATTTGAAAACATGGGGGCTATCAATATATTATTTGATTCACTAAATTGTTGGCGAAATTTATCTTAAATACACTACTTTCTTTTGTTAGCACAAAGCTAAAAGCAGCTACACTCTCAGAAATAGAGGTACGAGACAAGGACAAAATTGTTTTAAAATGTTCCCTTAAAAGTACAATATTGGTCTTTAAAAGGCCGAAAAATGCCCCTTATGGTGCATTCACACCGGCCACTTTGTCAACGTCAAGCAATACTCATAACGCTCCAAGTTTGACGTTTGAAAGTTGAAGCTCATAACGCCTGCCAATCAGAGCGCATAGGTGTTAAAGCTCATAACGCTTGACCATTAATAAGAGCGCGAAGGCGGGGCTTCCTTTGTTATCAGATGTTCTGAGCTATGGCGGATCATATAGAGAGAGTGGCTGGGCTTTATTTACTCCGTTTGTGGATACATCCCATTCTTCAGATGCGTTCTGAGTTTGAGGAGTTAAACCATTTGCTCCAGGAGCTACATATGGATGAGGTTTGCTTCCAGCGCTACTTCCGTCTGTCTCGCGCCCTGTTTGACGACTTCCTGCTTCATTCAGGTACGTCACTACGATGAGACGCTCTGATTGGTTGACATGCCGCTTCAAGAGCGTTAAGAGCATTTCAAGCTTTTCAAGCGTTTCAAGCATCAACGTCTGAAACGCTCGAAAAGCTTGAAAAGTTGCCGCTCATAACGCTCACAAAGCGCCGCAGAGCCATTGACGTCTGTCTGACGCACTCCACCATAGACTTTACATGTAAACTTGTCGCTTCTAACGTTGACGGTTGGGCCGGTGTGAACGCACCATTAGAGTGTTCAAACTGATATTAAGTACACATTTGTACCATTTCAACTGCACCTGCAACACTGGCCAAAGCTGGTGAATCATTTTCAATATTATGTTTCAGAATGTTGGTCTAAGACAGTGTTTCCCAACCCTGGTCCTCAAGGCACACTGTCCTGCATGTTTTAGATGTTTCCCTGTTCCAACACAGCTGAGTTAAATGAGCAAATTACCAAACAACTTGTCTTGTAATTTGCTCATTTAACTCAGCTGTGTTGGAGCAGGGAAACATCTAAAACATGCAGGACAGTGTGCCTTGAGGACCAGGGTTGGGAAACACTGGTCTAAGACTTCAAAATGTGGCATAATTTTACTGTTTTAGTGGAACAACTTCATAAGGTACAAAAATGGACCTGGACTACAGGGTACACCCCCAGTGACAAGAAGGGTACAAATTCTTGTCGCTGGGGGTGTACCCTGTAGTCCAGGTCCACTGGACACCAGGCAGAAGCTGTCCTCAGTACAAATCAAATCAAAAATAATTTATTAATCCCCGAAGGGAAATTTCGTGTTGTAGCTCAGTTCTTCATCAGGCAGAAAAGATCTCCTGTAGCGGTCTGTGCTGCAGCAGATCTGAAGAAGTCTTTGACTGAAGACACTCTGTTGTTGAGTTGCTGTGTTATGAAGAGGATGATGAGGGTTCTCCATGATGATTTTAATTTTCCGAACCATACTCCTTTGGACAATCAACTCAAGAGACTCCAGATCAGTCCCCAGAACAGAACCAGCCCTCCAGATCAGTCCCCAGAACAGAACCAGCCCTCCTTATCAATCTGTTCAACCTCTTCATGTCACTTGCTTTGATGCTGCTCCCCCAACAGGTGACTGCAGATGTGATCACACTCTCCACAACAGATTATAAAAGATTTTCAACATCTTGCTGCAAACATTGAAGGATCTAAGCTTCCTGAGGAAGTACAGTTTGCTCTGTCCCTTCCTAAAAATAGCATCAAAATTGTGTCTCCAGTTCAGTCTGTTGTCCAGGTGAACACCCAGGTATTTATACTCCTCCACCACCTCCACTTCTTCTCCCATGATGGAAATGGGTTTTGGTATGTTGCTGCTTTTCCTAAAATCCACAATCATCTCCTTAGTCTTGTTCGCATTCAAGATGAGATGATTGTTTGAACACCAGGACACAAAGTGGTCCACCAGTTCTCTGTACTCAGTCTCTTGTCCATCTCTGATCCAACCAACAACTGCAGAGTCATCTGAGTATTTTTGTAGATGGCAGGACTCTGACCTGTACTGAAAGTCTGAAGTGTACAGAGTGAAAAGAAATGGTGAGAGTACAGTCCTCTGTGGTGCTCCTATGCTGCTGATCACCTGGTCAGACGTACAACTCTTCAGTTTCACATACTGTGGTCTGTTTGTGAGGTAGTCCTTAATCCAGGTGATTGTGGAGGCCTCCACCTGTGTTTTCTGGAGTTTTTGACCCAATAGTGCAGGCTGAATTGTGTTAAAGGCACTGGAGAAATCAAAAAACATAATCCTCACAGTGCTGCCTACTTTGTCAAGATGACAGTGGGTTTGCTGAAGCAGGTGTATGATGGCGTCTTCCACCCCAACTCCAAACTGCAGTGGGTCTTGAAATGTGCTTGTTTGCTTATTTAGGTGGACCAACATGAGTCTTTCCAAGACTTTCATGATGTGGGATGTTAGAGCAACAGGCCTGTAGTCTTTAGGGGCCAGTGGGTAGGATATTTTTGGTACTGGAACAAGGCAGGATGTTTTCCATAAAACTGGTACCTTCTCCTGGGTGAGGCTGAGGTTGAAGATACGCGGCTGAATTCCACATAGCTGATCTGCACAAGCCTTTAGGACTCTGGGGCTTACACCATCTGGACCAGCTGCCTTGTTCCTGTTCAGTCTCTCCAGCTGCTTCTTCACCTGACTGCTAGATACAGACAGGCGGGAGGTGGAGGCAATGGGGACACCAGCTTCCTCGGATGTTGGATATGATGGAAAAGCACCAGAAACAGCATTCATGACTGAGGTAGAAAGTGAGACAGTTGACATGTGACATGGAAGCTGTGGATAAAGGGATGGTGGGAGGTCTATTTGGCTTGCAGCGGGAGAGGAAGATGTTGGGCTTGTTTCTAAACTGAACCTGTTGAAGAACATGTTCAGTTCATTAGCTCTATCCAGACTTCCATCCAAGTGATCCTCCTTCAGCTTAAAACCTGTGATCTTCTTCATCCCTGACCACACATCTCGTATATATTGTTTTGCTGGAGCCTGTTCTCCAGTTTTTACCTGTACACCTCCTTGTTGCTTCTACTCTTGTTTTGTACACTTTTCAATGCATCCCTGTCTCCCTCCCTGAAAGCTCTTTTTTTCTTGTTTGGTAGCCTCAAAACATCCTTGAAGAATTTCTTCAGCCTCCTGTGACCACCTCCTCACAGTAGTTTTGATCACAGGTTGCCTCTTGACAATGGGTTTGTATACTGAGCAGAGAAAAACAAGATTATGGTTTGCCTTGCCAAGAGCAGGCCATGCAAAGAACCTGTATGTATCCCTGATATTTGTATAGAACAAGTCCAGTGTTTTGTTTTCTCTGGTGGAGCAGCTGACAAACTGTTGAAATGCTGGCAGTGTAGAGGAGAGAGAGGCTTGATTAAAGTCTCCAAATATTGCCACAAATGCATTTGGGTGCTGTGTTTGTAGCTTAGCAACAGTTGACCCAATGGTGTCACATGCACACTTGGCATTAGGTGATGGTGGAATGTAAACTGCTACTATAATCACACTGGTGAACTCCCTTGGTAGGTAATATGGACGAAAACCAACAGCCAAAAGTTCAATATCTGGACTGCAGAGACGGTATTTTACAACAGCATGTCCAGGATGACACCATTTTTTATTAAATAATATAGTGATCCCACCTCCTTTTCTTTTGCCACTCCTCTTCAAATCTCTGTCTGCTCGTATTGTTTGAAAGCCAGGTAAAGACACACTGGAGTCTGGGATATGTTCCTTTAGCCATGTCTCTGTACAACACATGATGCTGCATTCCCGATACTCTGGCTGGGTCTTCAACAGAATTTCAAGTTCATCCATTTTGTTAGCAAGAGATCTCACATTTGTCAATATGACTGATGGAAGTGAAGGTTTAAACTTCCTCTTTCTCTCTCTTCGCTTTGCTCCTGCCCTGCATCCACGTCTTCTTCTTTTTAGCTCATCGGGGATCAGGGGTTTCAATTTCAAGATTATTTGAGCCTTAGAAATGTCCATTAACTGCTCTCTCCTGTAAACAAACCTCTCGTTGCCATGGTGATGCATCATAACAAGTGGTAAAAAGGCAAAATCATGCTAAAAAACTCTCAATCAGCACAGCACCCAAATCAGAACAAAAACAAGTATCTCCGAAACAATATTTCAAAAGAAGAAACCATAAAGAAACAGTCAAAAAGAACAAAAAATGCTAGCAAAGTCACAGAGCTACTCCAACAAGCTGCCACCAGTTGTAGCGCTATTGCTAGTCTCATGATCAAACCCCTCACTGATAGAGATATCTGGCGTGCCCGCATCATCTGACTCTGGAAGTAGCAAGAAACTCACATCCAACAGACGATTTCTGCGTACAAACCCTGTATGTCCCTCAGCATCCTGTATTTTATAGACATGAATGTCTGGATGCACCTCAACAACTGTGTACACACCATCCTCCCACTTGTCAACAAGCTTTCTTTTTCCACGCTCCCCCTTATTTGCCTCAAGAACTCTGTCTCCAACACACAGGTGAGTGCCTCTGGCACCCTTGTAGTACTGACAAGACTGGTGTTGTTGTTCATCTAGGGCAGGGGTGCTCAAAATCTTTCAGCATGCAAGCTACTTGTGAAATGACCAAGTCAAAATGATCTACCCATTATATTATAGAAATATATTGAGGATTCTTACAATTTATGTTGGCGTATTTTGCATAACCACTTATGCTGCATAACACAACATTCAAGAAAGTTCAAGAATCAAGAAAGTTTATTGTCATTTTATCTAGTATCACAGAATACACATCCAAAATGAAATATTGTTCCTCACTAGTATCTGACAGTGTAATAAGATAGCACTGGGTTAAAAAAATAGATTAAAATAATAGGAATAATAAGAATACTTAGAATAAAATACGAGGCTACATATTAATTATAAGAGTAATTATTATAAGAATAAGAAATGAAAATAAGACTTCCAGTGACGTCATGCTTGCACTAGCAGCTTGAAAGGGAGCTCTCGTCCAAATGTTTCATATTTGAGAAATACAACGTTAACTACTCTCGGCATTCCTCGTATCTGGACCGTCGACACAATGAGTTCGACAAATAAGTCAAGCAAAACTTCAAGTAGACGTGAAAATGCGAAAACCGAGACGGAGGAAAACTTGGCTAACCATGCTAAAGCTAACTCAGCTACCGCAGGTGTGCAACAGGAAAGTATCACTGAGCTAATGGCTGAACTTAAGAGGATCAGAGCTGCAAATCAAGAGGGCCACACACAGACCAAAGTCTCACTGGATCGACTCGAACTGTCAGTGCGGGATTTAAATGCAAAAATCCTGAAGCAGGAAGAAAGAGTAAACAAAGCGGAAAAGAGTATCAGTGAGATGGAGGACCAGGGCATGCGACACGAGTGCACATTAAGATACTTGCTCCTCAGGGAACTGGACCTTACAGCCCGCTGCGAGGACCTTCAAAACAGACTGAGACGGAACAATCTTAGGATCTACCAGGTTCCCGAGGACAGCGAACAACAGAACATGATGGCCTTCATTCCAGACTTAATACGCAAAGTTCTTAATAAACCCGACATGGAGCTGAAGCTTGAAAGAGCTCACCAGGCGCCTGTACCGAGACCCAGAGATGCGACAGCTCCCCCAAGGTCTATAATTGTGAGATTTCTCTACTTTACTGTCAAAGAAAGTGTGCTTCGTTTGGCGTGGGTGCAGAAAAAAATGCTCCTGGAGGGGAAGCCTATATTTTTCGATCATGATTATTCCCCTGATCTGCAGAGAAAGCGAGCGCGAGTACGGAGTGTGATCAAGCTACTTAAAGCCAAGGGAGTTAAAGCTAAATGTATATATCCTGCCCAACTCAAGATTCACCTGGAAACCGGAGACAAGTCCTTCCCGACACTGATGGAGGCGGCCCCGTCTCTGCTGGAGCTTGGTGTGGCCGTACAGATGGAGGAAAGAGAACGGCTGGAAAAGGCGGCGAGGAAGGACAGATGGACACTTGCTGGAGCAACGCGAGGAGGAGATGCTACCCTTGCAGCAGCAGACTACGATTCCCTCTTTATGGACATGCAGTAATTAAGTACTACATCAAAAGCACAAGCTAAGTTGTGTTTAAACAATATGCCATACTTTATCAACAGTGTGTTTATGTAGGTGTATGCATATATGTGTACGTCTGTCATGATTCCCACCAGGGGATGTTAGATTGAACCCCAAGAGTGACCCAACTCCAAACACATACAGGGGAAGCGTGGATGAGGGGAAGTGAATTTATTATAATCGTGCACGAGACAACAGTACAAAGCAGTGGAATGTGCACGATGAAAAACAGGACCGGAACTGAGGCGGGGAAGAGACTCGATCCTGGGGGGAGAGACTCGTTAGAAACAAGTAGTACAGCCCGCTGCAGTGCGCGGGAAAGGTGCAACCACACTTACTGTGAGGTGAAGCTGTAGTTGCGTGAGGTGGGATCCGAAGACACTGCAGCGGGGGTGGAGCCCCAGGAGTCGAGGGAGAGCGAGGAAGCCCGGGACGTGGTGCTGTCTCCACAGCTGAGACTGTGGCAGGGGTGACAGCCGCGTGCTGACCGGGGAGGTGTGGATCCGGAGGAGACCAGAGACAGACAGCGCACCGGGGAGAGAGAACGCCGCGGAGCGCGCGACGTTAGAAAGCCCCGGTGAGGAAGAGACGGGCGGAGAGCAGGACCGGGGAAACCCAAACCAGCGTGAGAGCCTGTGGCAGCGGCTGCTCTCCAGGACAGGAGGTACGGATCCTCGGAGAGGCGACAGATCCGGGTGAAACTCCTGGACGCGGGACTGAGAGAAGCGGGAGAGAAGCAGGTTAGTAGAAACTAACATGAAACTGTCATACCTAGGTCTCTGGTCGATCTGTACCACATATCATAGGGGACGAGCTGGCGTCTGTCTCTTCTTGCTCCTCTGCTTAAATACCCAGCTCTCCTGAGCTGGGTAATGATCCACACCTGCAGCCACTGATGAGAGCTGTCACACCCTGCAGAGATGATTAGTGGAGACAGCACACACCACACAGCAGCTGCAGCAATCCCACCAGTGAAAACACTACAGAGAAAAAACCTCACAGACCAGAAATGAGAACCCAAATCCCAGAACCGTGACAGTACCCCCCCCCCTAGGGACGGCCCCTGACGTCCCAAAACACAAAACCCCAGAACGGGCGGGAGGTGGGAGGTAAGGAAGGGGGGACACACCCAAAGTCAAAAACAAAGTGCAAAAGAGAAAAAAAATGCAAGAAAAAACAGAAAACCAGGCTAAACATAAAAGTTCAAAAAACCTGGACCCCCAGAGGAGATGCGCCGAGCCTCTGGAGGACGGCCTGGAGGCCGAGAGGAGAAGCGCCCAGGCTCTGGAGGACGACCTGGAGGCCGAGAGGAGAAGCGCCCAGGCTCTGGAGGACGACCTGGGTGCCGCGAAGCCTTGAGGCGCAGCGCGCCTATGGTGCGGCCTGGACGCCGCGGAGCCTTGAGGCGCAGTGCGCCTATGGTGCGGCCTGGACGCCGCGGAGCCTTGAGGCGCAGCGCGCCTATGGTGCGGCCTGGACGCCGCGGAGCCTTGAGGCGCAGCGCGCCTATGGTGCGGCCTGGACGCCGCGGCGCCTTGAGGCGCAGCGCGCCTATGGTGCGACCTGGACGCCGCGGAGACTTGAGGCGCAGAGAAGCGTATCNGAAGGGGGGACAAACCCAAAGTCAACTACAGAGTGCAAGGAGAGAAAAAAAAATGCAAGAAAAAACAGAAAACCAGGCTAAACATAAAAGTTCAAAAAACCTGGACCCCCAGAGGAGATGCGCCGAGCCTCTGGAGGACGACCTGGAGGCCGAGAGGAGAGGCGCCCAGGCTCTGGAGGACGACCTGGAGGCCGAGAGGAGAGGCGCCCAGGCTCTGGAGGACGACCTGGAGGCCGAGAGGAGAAGCGCCCAGGCTCTGGAGGACGACCTGGAGGCCGAGAGGAGAAGCGCCCAGGCTCTGGAGGACGACCTGGGTGCCGCGAAGCCTTGAGGCGCAGCGCGCCTATGGTGCGGCCTGGACACCGCGAAGCCTTGAGGCGCAGCGCGCCTATGGTGCGGCCTGGACGCCGCGAAGCCTTGAGGCGCAGCGCGCCTATGGTGCGGCCTGGACGCCGCGGAGCCTTGAGGCGCAGCGCGCCTAGGGTGCGGCCTGGACGCCGCGGAGCCTTGCGGCGCAGCGCGCCTGAGGTGCGGCTTGGGCGCCGCTGAGCGTTGAGGTGCAGCGCGCCTGGAGGACGACCTGAGAGCCGCGGAGCGAAGAGGCGCCTGGCGTCTGGAGTGCGACCTGAAAGCCGCAGAGCGAAGAGGCGCCTGGCGTCTGGAGTGCGGCCTGAGAGCCGCGGAGCGAAGAGGCGCCGGGCGTCTGGAGTGCGGCCGCTTCTGCTGGCGGGATGACAGCCGCTGATGCCGGATGAAGGTCTTGGAGGTCTGGGAGGTCTTGAAGGTCTGGGAGGTCTTGAAGGTCTGGGAGGTCTTGTGGATCTGGGGGCTGAGGCATGATGAACCGGTGCTGATGAGTCTGGAGGACCGTCGCGGACGGCGACGTCCTCGAACCCAGGCGGAGGCGGAAGCGTTGGAGGACCGTCGCGGACGGCGACGTCCTCGAACCCTGGCGTTGGAGGACCGTCGCGGACGGCGACGCCCTCGGACCCTGGCGTTGGAGGCACGTCGCGGACGGCGACGTCCCCGAACCCAGGAGGAAGCGCTGAAGGACCGTCGCGGACGGCGACGCCCTCGGACCCTGGCGTGGGAGGACCGTCGCGGA
>SSNP01000195.1:662652-681058 GCA_006937955.1 Pachypanchax playfairii
CCACTGGAACTCTCGAACCGGGACCCACTGGAACTCTCGAACCGGGACCCTCTGGAACTCTCGAACCGGGACCCTCTGGAACTCTCGAACCGGGACCCTCCGGAACTCCCGAACCGGGACCCCCTGGAACTCTCGAACCGGGGCTAGGACCCGTAGTCAGCTCGGAACAGGTCCGAGCAGCGGAGGAGTGGAGAGCAGACACGGCACCCGAGACACCGAGTGGGACGGTGGGTGCTGCGGGTCTCTCTGAAACGGGGCTGGGACCCGTGCGCAACTCGGAGCAGGTCCGAGCAGCGGAGCAATGGAGAGCGGACCCGGCACCCGAGACACCGAGTGGGACGGTGGGTGCTGCGGGTCTCTCTGAAACGGGGCTGGGACCCGTGCGCAACTCGGAGCAGGTCCGAGCAGGGGAGCAATGGAGAGCGGAACCGGCACCCGAGATACCGAGTGGGACGGTGGGTGCTGCGGGGCTCTCTGAAACGGGGCTGGGACCCGTGCGCAACTCGGAGCAGGTCCGAGCAGCGGAGGACTGAAGGGCAGACAAGGCACCCGAGACACCGAGTGGGATGGTGGGTGCTGGGGAACCGGCAGCGGCGGATGAGGAGCAGGCACGAGCATGACGCCGTCTGTAGGCGATGCAGCTTCCCCGGGCTATGGCCAGGTTAATGGAAAGTTCAGAGACCAGGGGAAGCTGCCCAAGCTGGGGGTGTTGAATTATAATGTCCTGTGCAATACTGAGGGCAGAGTGGATGTAATACAAGTCAGTGGACTTGAGAGCCGCTGCCAGAACCCGGTTCAGTCGCTCCATGGGGAGCTGGATCTCCCGGACGAGGTCTGGTGCCGTCTGGAGTTGGGTCTGGGGGTTCTGACGGCCAGCTCGTTCTGTCATGATGCCCACCAGGGGATGTTAGATTGAACCCCAAGAGCGACCCAACTCCAAACACATACAGGGGAAGCGTGAATGAGGGGAAGTGAATTTATTATAATCGTGCACGAGACAACAGTACAAAGCAGTGGAATGTGCACGATGAAAAACAGGACCGGAACTGAGGCGGGGAAGAGACTCGATCCTGGGGGAAGAGACTCGTTAGAAACAAGTAGTACAGCCCGCTGCAGTGCGCGGGAAAGGTGCAACCACACTTACTGTGAGGTGAAGCTGTAGTTGCGTGAGGTGGGATCCGAAGACACTGCAGCGGGGGTGGAGCCCCAGGAGTCGAGGGAGAGCGAGGAAGCCCGGGACGTGGTGCTGTCTCCACAGCTGAGACTGTGGCAGGGGTGACAGCCGCGTGCTGACCGGGGAGGTGTGGATCCGGAGGAGACCAGAGACAGACAGCGCACCGGGGAGAGAGAACGTCGCGGAGCGCGCGACGTTAGAAAGCCCCGGTGAGGAAGAGACGGGCGGAGAGCAGGACCGGGGAAACCCAAACCAGCATGAGAGCCTGTGGCAGCGGCTGCTCTCCAGGACAGGAGGTACGGATCCTCGGAGAGGCGACAGATCCGGGTGAAACTCCTGGACGCGGGACTGAGAGAAGCGGGAGAGAAGCAGGTTAGTAGAAACTAACATGAAACTGTCATACCTAGGTCTCTGGTCGATCTGTACCACATATCATAGGGGACGAGCTGGCGTCTGTCTCTTCTTGCTCCTCAGCTTAAATACCCAGCTCTCCTGAGCTGGGTAATGATCCACACCTGCAGCCACTGATGAGAGCTGTCACACCCTGCAGAGATGATTAGTGGAGACAGCACACACCACACAGCAGCTGCAGCAATCCCACCAGTGAAAACACTACAGAGGAAAAACCTCACAGACCAGAAATGAGAACCCAAATCCCAGAACCGTGACAGTTTCCTACAAACCAACGTCATCGTTTCATCACTACCGGCATTTGGGACTTAATTAATGTTTGTTATTTTGTTTCGGGGATTTGTATTTGTGTTTTGTAGATTTGATTCAGCAAATGCGCAAGGTTTTTCCTTGAATGTAAATTTGTTTCCTAAAATGTAAATATGTTTTTTTAAATGTATATTTGTTTTGTAAAATATAAATTTGTTTTCTAATATGTACTTTTGTGTTGTTAAATTGTGATTTGTTTCCTAAAATGTAATTGTGTTTATGGATTTGATAAAGTATTATTTAAATGTAAATATGCTTTGCACTTCTCAGCCACCGTAGTGCTGGAGCGCAGGCTGATGAGGCCGGGGATGACGAGACACAGGGAAGCAGCACAGAGTGAGCGGCAGCGTTGAGAGGTAATCCTGGGAATGTACAGTTATATCAGCGCAGCAAAAACACTGGAAAAAAACACTTATTCAAAAACACACTAGGAACTTGAAAAATACTTCAAAAAACTCTGTTCATTACCCCAACTAGGTTAAAAACCGGGCGATGAATGATCATCAAGCAGGGATTTAAAAACGCTGCCTCTCCTCATCAACCATAACGTCCTCCAGCCGTGCGTAATTGCCTGCTCCAACTCTCCAGCAAAGATCCTAGATCTGCGAAGATGACTCACTCGACACACAAAAATGAAATGAAAAATACTTTATTTATCCCAGAAGGGAAATTCAAGTTCAAAAACACAGACACACCACCGCAGCTCACAGATCCTGACATTACCCCCTCCCTCAACGGCCGCCACCTGGCGGCAAGGCGCAAGTCACCTCAAAATCCCTAATGAGATGCGGATCCTGGATGTAAGAAGACGGCACCCACGAGTGGTCTTCTGGCCCGTACCCTTCCCAGGACACGAGGTACTGCCGACCACGACCTCGCACGTCCAGGAGCCGATCCACGATGTAAACTAGCTGCCCATCCACCACACGGGCGGGAGGGGGTGACACAGGTGCCGGACAGAGGGGACTAGACAACACGGGTTTTATCAGGGACACATGAAAAACTGGGTGTGTGCGCATAGATGGCGGGAGATGAAGTTTGACAGTGACCGCACTGGGGATGGAGATGACCTCGTAGGGACCAATAAATCTGGGGGAGAGTTTCTTATGGGTGTTTTTGAGAGTAATCACACGTGTGGAGAGCCAGACCTTTTGCCCAACGGTGTAGGCGGGTGCAAGGAGACGCAGAGGGTTGGCATACTTGATGTTCTGTTCCTTGGTGCGTCTGAGCGCCATGACAGTTAGCGCCCAGACGCGCCTGCACCGCTGGACATGGGATTGAACACTGGGGTGAGTAGAGGGCGTCTCCTCAGAAGGAAATAACAGTGGTTGATATCCCAGGGAAACTTCGAAAGGAGATTTGTCAGTGGCTGATGAGATATGAGAGTTATGCGCATATTCTACCCAGGAAAGGTGCTCGCTCCAGGTGGTCGAGCTGGAGGAGCACAGACAGCGGAGAGTGGCCTCAAGCTCCTGGTTCATCCTCTCAGTCTGACCGTTGGTCTGAGGATGAAAACCGGAGCTGAGGACCACCTTGGTCCCAAGAACCCTGAAAAACTCCCTCCACACCTGAGAGACAAACTGCGGCCCACGGTCCGATAGCAGCTCCCGGGTGAGGCCGTGCAACCGGAACACGTGTTTGACCAGCAGCTTAACTGTCTCAAGCGCCGAGGGGAGATGCCTCAGGGGAACTAGATGACAGGCCTTGGAGAATCGGTCAATGATGGTAAGGACGACCAATAACCCCTTGCTAGCCGGGAGGCCCGTCACGAAGTCCAGGGCTACATGGGACCAGGGCCGGCTGGGAGTCTCCAAGGGCTGGAGGAGACCATGCGGAGAGTGTTTGTAGGGCTTATTGCGTGCACAAACCTGGCAGGCCAGAACGTAATCACGGATGTCCTTGTACATGCCGGGCCACCAGAATGAACGGCGTAACAGTGCCACCATGCGTCCCACACCGCGGTGGCCGCTGAACCTAGCTGTGTGGGCCCAATGGAGGAGACGAGACCTAACTGTCTGGGGAACAAAAGTGCTGTAAGGTCTGTAAGAGATGATAAAGTGATAAAGTGAAAACGGGAAAAAAACAAAGACCAGCGGGACTGGCAGGGATTTAACTGTTTTGCTTCCTGTAGATAGGCGAGATTCTTATGATCTGTCCAGACGATCCCAGGGAGAGGAGCCCCTTCCAGCCAATGACGCCACTCCTCGAAGGCGAGTTTTCTGGCCAATAGTTCCCGTCACCCACATCGTACCTCCGTTCTGCTGGAGACAAGCAATGGGAGAAGAAAGCACTGGGGTGTAATTTTTGGTCGTGTGCACTTACTTGTGAAAGCACCGTACCCAACCCAGAGTCTGAGGCATCCACCTCCGGGGTGAACTGCCTGGTTATGTCGGGCTGGATCAGGATAGGTGCGTGGATGAACCGGGTCTTGAGGTCCGTGAAAGTGCGCTCTGCCTCAGGCGTCCAGCAGAACGTGCGTTTGGTGAAGGTAAGAGAAGTAAGGGGCTGTGCCGTCTGACTGTAATTTCTGATAAACCGTCTGTAGAAATTAGCAAAGGCGAGAAAGCTCTGTAGCTGTTTCAGAGAGGTGGGAGTCGGCCACTCAATGACAGCCTTCAGCTTGCTGGGTTCCGGCTTCACCTGTCCACTCTCAAAAATAAATCCCAGGATGAAGACTTTTGTAACATGAAACTCACATTTTTCACTCTTTACAAAGAGCCGGTTCTCCAGGAGTCTTTAGAGAACCCGCCAAACGTGGACCCGATGTTCCTCCTCTGAAGATGAAAAAAATCAAAATGTCATCAAGGTAGACAAACACGAAAACATTTACAAAATCCCGGAGGACATCATTGATAAGCGCCTGAAAAACAGCAGGTGCATTTGTTAAGCCGAATGGCATGACCAGGTACTCAAAATGTCCCAGAGGGGTTCCACTCATCTCCCTCCTTGATGCGAACGAGATAATAAGCATTCCGGAGGTCCAACTACGTGAATATTGTAGCTCCCTGCACAGACTCAAAAGCAGATGACAGTAATGGCAGGGGGTATTTGTTCTTTACCGTTATCTGGTTTAATCCTTGGAAGTCTATGCAGGGACGTAAGGATCCATCCTCCTTGGACACGAAGAAGAACCCCACACCAAGGGGGGAGGTGGAGCGACGGATGATGCCTGCAGCGAGTGACTCCTTAAAGTGCAACTAACCCCCAAATCAACTTTTTTTTGCTGATAAACTGTCTAAACGGGTGTCTAGTAGTCTTAACTACATGTCCCAGTCATTATTGTGATATTTTAGTGCATATTTGTTAAAATCTTAACTTTAAGCCAAAAAACGTCTGTGTAGCTCCCTCCTAAGGTTAAACAGTGTACTGCATTCGAATTTCGCGTCCAATTTGCTGATTGGCTCTGAGGTGATGAAGAATGTGTGACGTGGCAGCTCTGCCGCTGCCGAGTATAAAAACGGCTCAGCCGTAGACACGCCTCGTATCGAGCTGGAGTTTGAATAGAGAGAACTGCAAACGTCTTCGATTTTCAGGTTAGCGTTATTAACTTAGATTTTAGTTCCAATATTTAGTGTAGAAAATGATATGCCGGAGTTTGCAGACAACATTTTACCCGCGATTCCTTCACCAACTTGCTGGAGCATGAACGTGTCTTTGTGAAGAAGCGGTTCTGAAGAGGGAGACCGTCCCGTTGCTCTTACACGGCAGAGCTAAAGGACACCGACACTGCTGCCCCGCCAACAAGAGGATTTAGGGCGCCAGTCTGAGGTGAGTGAGCAAAATAAGGAGCTAAAAACAGCTAAGAATTACGTTTTACCAAGGTTGATACAGCAGTGATAATAGCAGTGTTTGTGGTTTATACCTGCAGTGTGAGACACTCGTATATTACCTTGTTCTGTCAGCTTTGAATAGTATCTAGTATTTCAGTCATGCAAATGCTAAATTACAATATGAACGAGTCTGGGCCTTATGACACTGAGCTGCAAAGGTACAGGCATGGTATCTCCACTATCCACTTTGTGTTGATATTTTATACTGGGGTGCTGGTTTCAGGCCCGGAGTGGCTAATCGGGAGGACCGGGACAATTCCTGGTGGTCCGGTGATCGCTCCCTCCCTCCCCTTTTCTTTTCTTTTTTGCGGGCCGGTGTTTAGTCATGTTTCTGTGTTGATCACGTAACCTACGCTGCTACCTGGTCCTGGGCCGTCTCCACTGTCGGCTCCGTTTTTTTTTTTTTTTCTTTCAGTCGCACCTGACGTAACACGTCAGTGCGCTCGGCCAGCTGTGTTTACAGACGTAGAGTAGAAAGGTGGTGTGGAGAAGGCTGGATTTATAGAGAAAAGTTCTGGAAACGCAGCTAAATGTGCAAAAAATTGGCAGCTTTTCCATGAAAACAAGCTGCTGTTACAAACAACAGGCCATAATTTATCCATAATTTGCAAATAAATTCTTTAAAAATCAGACAATGTGATTTTCTGGATTTTTTTTCCTCATTTTGTCTCTCATAGTTGAGGTATACCTATGATGAAAATTACAGGCCTCTCTGATCTTTTTAAGTGGGAGAACTTACACAATTGGTGGCTGACTAAATACTTTTTTGCCCCACTGTATATATATACACACACACACACACATATATATATATATATACATACATATTGCTGATGGGTATCTTAGATAATAGTTTCTATATAGGATATATATATATATATATTATATATATATATATATATATTACACGTTTTTCAGTATTTGCTCTCATATCTGAGACCCATCAGCAATCATGCTAACGCCATTTACCACTCTGAAACTCTGAAGAGAGATCCTTTGAGGTGGAAGATTTTTCTCAACCTCCCTCCCCTGAGATGGAGGTTCTGGAGGAGGGTTCGGTGGAAGCCTCCGCAGCACCGTATGGGGCCTCGCTGGAGCTCGCGGCTCGAAGCGATACGGCTCAGGGCCGCTAGCGTCCGCCACCGAACCCTCCTCCAGAACCTCCATCTCAGGGGAGGGAGGTGGAGAAAAATCTTCCACCTCAAAGGATCTCTCTGTTACAAAACTTGACTCGCTATCGCTTGCCCTTATGCACTTTAGCTGTCAGTGTCAGCGCCAAAGCCAACTGTCAATCACAGCCCAAACCCCGCCCACTAGCCCCCTCCCGCTCGTGCCCCTCAGTCCTCCCGGCACGCCCATTTCAGTGCCAGATTTAAAATCTCCCTGAGGCAGAAGTAAGTCTCTGGCAGGGGGGGTTAGTTGTTCTTTAATGTACCGCTCCATACTCTCCCGTTCAGGGCGTGAGATGTTGTACAGCCAGCTGGACGGGAGAGGAGCTCCTGGAAACAAATCAATAGAGCAGTCTTAGGGACGGTGGGGTGGCAGTGACACCGCCCTGGTCTTACTGAAGACAGCCTGCAAGTCGTGCGACTCCTGGGGAACTGAAGATAGATCAGGTGCCTCCTCAGGAGGTGAAGAACAGGGGAGAGATGATACAGAGAGATTTTAAAAAGGTAGACAGACAGTGTAAACTCCAAGATTCGATCTTACCCTCTCTCCAGTTGAACAGAGGGTTGTGCTCTTTCAGCCAACTATCGGAACCTGAGGGGAAGGGAACACTAAAAATGACAGTCTTTCATGGTGGTTACCTGAAGTAATAAGTTCGACCTCACAGGTCCGGTGGGTGATGGACGTGAGGGAGCGGCCATTCAAAGCTGAGACACGAACAAGTGAGGAGAGTGCCTGGAGAGAGAGTTTTAGCTGTCTGGCTAATACTGCATCTAAAAAGTTCTGTTCACATACTGAGTCAATGAGGGCGCTGGTCTCGAAAGAGTCATTAGAAACTAAGAAAGTCACTGGAACGGTGAGTCAAGAAACTCGCTTCGAGACTGCTTCACCTCCCGAAGTGACTAGCGGTCCTGTGCGTTTAAACGCGCCGGGCAGTTGGCAATATAGTGTCCCTTTACTCCATCCGCCGTTGCCTCTCCCCAGGTGTGAGCCGAGCGCGTCCTAGCTGCATCGGCTCCTCGGGAACAGCTGCTGGCGGTGTTGTCATGGGTCTGGGGGAGTCGTGGCGGGCTCGAGCTGCTGCAGGTGGAGATCTTGGTCCGTCCACATCTCCCAGTTGCCCTGCCAGCCTCTTGTCCACACGGATGGCCAACGTGATTAGTTCCTCCAGTGTAGCTGGCTTGTCATGATATGCCAGATGGTTCCGCAGATGGATTCCCTTCATATTTTTTGAACATGGCCTGAGTTGCATATTTATCGGTCTATTTATTTAACTGAAGTGGTTTAACACACGAATCAGTCATACAACATATTATTGACAATAGTAATCTGCAGAGAGTATACGTATAAAGTCACACAAGAAAACACATTTTCCCAGAAATAATGAACTAAAACAACAAAAATGCCATAAAGCATAAATACATACCTACGATGCTACCACAAGGAATAAGATGTTTGCAGATGTTGCCGGATTAACTTCAGTAACATTTGTTCACTCTGTAGCATGCACATTTACTTTCTGATTTCCTGTGCAACAACTTCCTGTTTCTGAGTTTCAGTCTTAAAGTGACAGTACAGTTTTTTTACTTTGTTTAAAAATGAGACTTAAGATGAACTTCTAAGAACATAAACATTAAATTTGCTTGTAACGACACAATACACTTCACAGAAAAATCAACCAATTAATAATAAAACATTTCCTATCTAAGGAACCAGCTGATTGGGTTGAACTGTTAATTCAGCGCAATCACCCATCCTGAGCAGGATGATTGGTGACAGTGGAAAGGAACGACTCCCTTTTAACAGGAAGAAACCTCTAGCAGAACCAGAACCAGAACTCAGGATGGGGGACCTTCTGCCTCAGCCGACTGGGGTCTGAGCTGACAGGACAGAGACAAACACTGATGTATTTTGGCCAGTCGTCATGTCTATAGAAAGATAAACAGAGAAACAGTTAATGACAGCAATAATAATAAATACAAACATGGAGAGTAAAGAGAGACAGCAGCGTGAAGACATGTGGACAGTATGTCCTCCAGCAGTCTAAACCTATAGCAGCATAACTAAAGGGATGGACCAGGAGAACCCAAGCTAACCCTGACTATAGGATTGTGTAAAAAGGAAAGTTTTAAGTCTATTCTTAAAACTACACAAGGTGTCTGCCTCACGGATAAAAAGTGGAAGCTGGTTCCACAGGACAGGAGCCTGATAACTAAAAGCTCTTCCTCCCATTCTACTTTTAGAACCTCTAGGAACTACAAGCAGACCTGCAGCCTGAGAGTGAAGTGCTCTGTTAGGAGCATATGGAACAATAAGATCTTTAATATAAGCTGGAGCTTGGTCGTTCAAGGCCTTATACGTCAAAAGTAAAACCTTAAACTTTATTCTAGACCTTACAGGGAGCCAATGAAGTGATGCTAGAACAGGAGAAATATGATCTCTCCTTCTAACTCTCATCAGAACTCTGGCAGCAGCAACTAAGTAACTGCTTATCTCATGTGGAGCCTACGGTTGCATCCTCCGGCGCGTAACTGAAAGCAGATCACAGGGGATTACTTTTCACAAATAAGACCATCTATAATGTGTACAATCCTAACCAATATTATTTGACTATTAAAGAAATGCTAATCCAATTTGGGATTGACAGTCATCATTTCATGCTTGTTTCATTTGTTGTCTCTGTAGACAGAGAGAGACAAAAGGTTATTTTGGTGTTTGAAGAGTTGAGATTGCATTTGGTTATCTCTTATGTCAATAGTTACAGTAAAAAGAGATTCTTGAATATTGTGGATAACTATATATTTCTGCCTATTTGGAGCTTATCAATATGTTTTAGTTCTTAAAGGAGTCATATACTGTTAATACCGTGGATACCCACGCATTATAATACAGTGGACGACGGTTATATACACGACCTCGGTGTCCAGTAGTTCTGTGTATATAAGTGTTGTGTGTATTTATCTGTCGGTGGTCATTTGGACTGTAAACACGAGTAGCAGTGTTCAGTATTAATAACAGATAATTAGAAATGATGTAATAATGTAATTACAATATATTAGGAGAATAAAACTCTCAAACAGAGGGAGTTATATACTCGTAGAGAGGATCCACTATGACACTATAAGTAAACAGATGTACCAGAAACGCGCGCGCACGGACACGACGGTAACGACACAGATTAAGTTACAGTTAGTAACAGAACAGAACGGTTTTCTATATCAGATATTAATAACTCATGATCGGGTAATAAAAACTAGAACAAATGTTACATGTGACACTATTTCACACTGAAGAAGTTGGTGACTATTTTTTGGTGACCGTCTGACAGCTTCAACCAGACGCGTGTGTGTGAGAACACCAGATCAGTCTAGTTCCACACACCAAACAGCGAGAGTGTGTGTGAGAACACCAGCGGAGGTTTACAGTCACGTAACTAGTGAGAAACAGAGAGATTTAGTGAGATGCATGTATGATACCTCCAGATGTTTGTGCAAATAAGTGTTGGAGCTGTACATATTAGCATATGGATTCTCTATGACGCAGGAACATGCCCAACAGTTTTGTGCAGATAAGCGTGTTGTGCATAAACGCTGTGCATTTATTGATTGGTGATTGGTGGCAGGAAGGAGGGGGCTTGTCACTTTAGGCTCTGAGGATTTTCAACATGGAACTCACGATCCCTTATAACAACCACATCCTTACCGTTTAAATTGCAGGCAAGTCTCTGATTGTTGGAATAATATTAGAGGAACTAGGAGTTAAGGAGCCTTGAGGGGTGATGCAATCCACCCGCAGATGAGTGTGAGCCAGGCTCTGGAATCCGCTAGCGTTAGCTGGTACTAGCCAGACGCTGATTCAGATGTACGCCGATGCCGACAGATACTTGTGGGTGAACATGAAGTGGATCGCCGGACTTGGTAAGCTGCTAGCTGCTGGTTAGCGATTAGGGATGATCGAGTACAGCGTTATCTGTATCTGTTAACCATATGATATTATCCATATCTTTATCTGTACTCGGACTGGGCAGGGCCTAACCCGAAAGTGGGCAGGATTTAACTAGGAAGTAGGTCGGGTTGTTATATTGTTGATTAAAAAACTATCTACATGACATCATCAGCGTTGAGTTTCAGATCAATGATTTTGATCAGGATAACAAACAAACTAAACAAACTACTACAGAACAAGTTTTGAAACAATAAATACAACACATACAGTTGAAGTAAAATGTAATAAACAAGAGTTTTCATCTCAACATGACTTTTTTATCTTTTACTTATTATCAGAGGGATTTTGTTGTTCTTTTTTCATTTTATTTTTTATTTCCGCAAGTATGTGTGAGTGAATGAGAGAAACAGAGAGAGAAAGAGGGGAGGGGCAGGGGGACTGTGTTCTGCAGATCAAATGGTCCACCGCTGTTTTTCAGATCTGCATTGAGTTTAATGAAAACCAGTTTTTCCACATAGGGTCTAAGTTACTGTGGACTGACCACATTTCCAGCTGTGTTAAAAACACACTCAGACTGGACACAGGTGGACAACTGAGATGCTGCAGTGCAAAGCGTGTTAGATTGGACCAGCACTGAACTGGATCACTGATCATGAGAGATAGAGGGGCGGGGGGGAGTGTGTGTTTGTGTGTGTAGCTTAATTTGTAATATTATTTATACCACAACTACCTTTATTTTTTATAAAATACAGCAAGAAAGTGTCACTCAGAGCGTGAAGTATAGAAAAACTGTTTAGAGCCAGCAGACACAAACTCAGATGACCGGCAGAAAGGGAAGGGGGAGACGCAAGTCGCATTCTACCAAGCAGCACCACGTCTGAACAAACCCCACGTTTAAAAAAAATCCACTAGTTAAAAAAAGTACTACAAACTAAAGAAATAAAAAACAAACGTGAAGCTGAAGAAACGGAAAAAACCTGCAAACTTGAGTGACTGAGGGAGAGAGAGAGAGAGAGAGAGAGAGAGAGAGAGAGAGAGAGAGAGAGAGAGAGCTGTTCTCTTCTCAGTGTTGTGTGTTTCAGTGAGCGGAGCGACTCACAGCACAATAAATCAGTATGTGTAAGGTAGGAGCGCTGTCAAAGAACACAGACACAGTCAGCTACTCAATGAGAATTTTTATTCAATCCGAACACAGATAATGACACGTATTTATCATATTCAGAATCGGCAAAAGTGCTTAATCCGTACCAGATACTCGTTTCAGCCGAGTATCCGGCTCATCCCTACTACCGATACTTCCCAAAACTCACATTTGTGTAAAAGTAAAGCAAGAGATAATATTCTTTTCAGTGATACCTGTTACCCTAGATCTGTTTTGATTTACTGATTACTTCCTGCGGCGCCACGAGCAGGCAGCGGCTAACAGCGCTCCAGTTTCTTGTCTACTTTTCGTTTTGTTTTTATTTACTTTCCGTTTTGTTTGATACCAAGCACGATGCGTATCACATATGACAGGCAAACCCTGCTCAAATCCGATAAAAAATGCAACTACTCCACCCTATATGCTGTCGGAGACACTATGAAGCCTGTGCGAGATGGCCCGGCGCAGCTGGCCGAAACGCAGGAGTTAGCACAAGGCTAAAAGCTAACCCGACCCGACCGGCACTTCCATCGGTCCTGCTCTCCAACGTCCGCTCACTGAGCAACAAAAAAGACTATCTGAGGCTCCAGCACTCAAACCAGCGTGAGACAAAGAACTGTTGTGTTTTCATCTTCACAGAAACATGGCTGAACTCAGACATCTCAGACTCAGCTATCCAGCTACATGGACTAGTATGCTATCGGGCCGACAGAGAAGCTTCTTTGTCCGGTAAGAGCCGAGGCGGCCTATGATTCTACATAAACAAACTCTGGTGCATGAACTCTGATGAAGTGATCTGCCACTGCTCACCACAGATACTGTTGTTTCTTATCATTAAGTGTCGTCCATTCTACCTGCCTGGAGAATTCTCTGTGGTTCTGGTCGTAGCCGTGTACCTGCCACCTAGCCCTAATGGTAACCTGGCACTAGCCGAGCTGTATGAGGCTATTAACAAGCTCCAGACTGCCCACCCAGATGGATTTTTCATTGTCGCTGGCGACTTCAACCACACAAGTTTGAAGTCAGTTCTCCCCAAATTCCATCAACATGTGGACTTTGCTACAAGGGGGAGAACTGCCTGGATAAAGTCTACACTTTATTCTGTTTATTTAAATCATGTTTTCATTCTTTTACTTATGCTTTTGTTTCATGTAAAGCACTTTGAATTGTCCTGTACATGAATTGTGCTATACAAATAAACTTGCCTTGCCTTGCCTTGCCTTACACTAATGTGCGTGGTGCCTACAAAGTAGCTTTGCGCCCGAATATCGGGTTTTCTGAACACTCTACAGTGATGCTTCTGTCCGCGTACTCAACACTACTAAAACGCACGAGACCTGCCAGGAAAACCATCAGAGTCTGGCCCAGTGGAGCTATCTCAGCACTCCAGGAATGCTTTGAGTGCACGGACTGGAATGTTTTCAAAGAGGCGGTGACGTACGACAGCCATACAAACCTGGACGAATATGCAGACTCTGTGACCAGCTTCATCTCCAAATGCACAGAGGATGTTACAGTCCTAAAGAACATCACCACCAGAGCCAACGAGGAGCCCTGGTTCACAGCACAGGTGCGGGCACGGCTGAGAGAGATACTTCTAGTAATAAAACTGCCCTCCAAACTGCCAGAGCCCACCTCTCTCGCTCCATTTGACAAGCAAAGCGTGAAAAAAGATTCAGAACCACTTCATCAACACTAAAGACTCTTGTAGTTTATCGCATGGCATCCAGGCTGTCAGTCAGCACAAGCTAGCACCAAGCAGCTGCAAGGGGGACACCACACTACCTGAAGAACTGAACAAGTTCTACGCCCAGTTTGATGCGCTGAAAATCACACCAACAACGAAAGCTACGCCTCCCACTACTGACCAGATCATCTTTCTGAATGCAGCTGACATCTCTAATCGCTAGCCAGCAGCTACCAGCAGAGAACCCTCGCCAAGTTCAATCAACGAAAAGCTGCCGGTCCTGACAACATCCCAGGTTGTGTGATGAGAGACTGCACTGATCAGCTAGCCGAGGTGTTCACTGACAATTTCAACACCATCATCCCGGTGCCAAAGAAATCTCCAGTTTCCTGCCTGAACGACTACCGCCCCATTGCCCTGACCCCCATCACCATGAAGTGCTTTGAGAGACTTGTCATGGCACAGATGAAAAGCTACCTGCCCGATTCACCGGACCCCCTGCAGTTTGCTTATCACACAAACAGGTCAACTGAGGATGCGATATCCACTGCTCTTCACCTTTCCCTTTCTCACCTGGAAAACAAAAACTCTTATGTTAGATTGCTGTTCATAGATTTTAGTTCAGCATTTAACACTATCATCCCTAAGAGACTGTGTGAGAAACTGAGCAGATTGGGTCTGAACACCCCACTCTGTAACTGGATTCTAAATTTCCTGTCAGAGAGGCCTCAGTCGGTTCGAATCGGCGACCATGTCTCCAGCACCATCAGGCTGAGCACAGGAGCATCAGGGCTCGATCCACCAGGATGCATAATAGCTTTTTTCCACAAGCCATCAGACTCCTGAACTCACTCCCGGCCATCACACTTCCCCTCACACGCTCAACGGAACTGTGAAGCAAACTGAGTCTGTTTCACCACTGCACTCTACTCTCACACGCACACCTGGACTATGAAATATCCATTCACTCTACTACACCACCGCACCTTTCCATTACATGCACTCCCGGACCCAGTTGCACCACTGCACTCTACCAGACTTTGCTGCTACATGGTAAATCACAATCTGATGCAAATTTGCACATACACTGAAATTGCACAAAAATGTTACCATCCTACTTCTATTTTCATTACCGTCCTACTTCTATTTTTATCTTCAATTTTCTTGTGCTAAATATTTTGATTTTATATGCCTATTTGTATCATTTGTAATATTTGTATAACTGGAGCCATGTCGTCTCGTCTCTCTATGTACCTGTACAGTAAAGAGCAGAGATGACAATAAAGTTGACTTTCACTTTTTTAGGACTTATTTTTGGAAACCCGATTTATTTTCAATGAGAGTTTTGGTGCAGTGAAGATGGCGCCAGTATGTTCGGCTCGCCGTCACTCCATCTGTTTAATGGTCGTCAGTCACAAGCAGTGTGCCTCCACCGCTCGCTGGCATTCCACCTTACCTGCGTCGCACACCTTGGTTCCTCCCTCCCAAGCTACGCTGGAGAACATGAGGGAAGCAAGTGGTGTTCTGGCTCGTACAAAGGCATTTCTGTCACTTTCCTGCATGGCTGATCCCCTCCTTCTCCAAATGGGTTTTTGCTACTCTACCACTGTTAGAGGCTCACTCCAACCCAGAGGACCGTGGGTGCGTACTGTCTCTCAAACTTCACCTGATGTGGCTCCTGGTTCACCAGCCGGCCACTTCTCACCCCGCACCTCATTCAGTTGTCTGGTCCCCTCCTCAGCATGCCAGCGGTGGCTTCCTCCTCAGGTGAGTGACTCTCTTCCAAGTCCGGCCCACGTCTGACGCCTGCTCCTCTCCTGCGTGACTCTTCGCGGACATCGCTGGTCGCTCCTGTTCTGGGTGCTCTGTCATCGGCTCCTCTACAGCCACGGATCCGCAGACTCGGTGCCGTTCATTCTAACCTCCGCCCACTCAGCCGCACATCAGCCCCGATGACAGCTACTGATCTCTCCTTATCTATGGCTTTGATAAACACTCGATCCCTCTCCAATAAGATATTTCTGCTCAAGGATTTCTTCTCTTCCCATGAACTGGATTTTATGTCCCTGACTGAGACCTGGCTACATGCTGGTGAGACTGAGGTTTTTTCTGAGCTTCTTCCTCCAGACTGTTCTTTCTTCAACTCTCCCAGGTCTTCTGGTAAAGGTGGAGGCCTTGCCTGTGTTTTTAAATCCGTTTTTGACTGTCACCAAATTTAATCTGTCTCCTTTTCCGGCTTTGAACTGCAGCTTTTTAAACTGAACTCATCCACTCCACTACTGTGTGCACTAGTGTACTGTTGAATATGTGATCTGGTGATTCAAGTGTGCAGTCTCATTCAGGCATTGTCAATGACCTACTCATTTTCTGTGAACTTCTACTACTACTACTACTACTACTACTACTGTCATTTAGCAGACGCTTTTATCCAAAGCGACTTACATTGAGAGAACATACAAGCAAGAAATCAAAGAGAAGGAAACAATATAAGGAGGTGGACTGTTTGGAGTCCAGTTTAATTCCGACGCTGATACATCAAGTGTATAAATTTTTGTGAAGACCCCTGTCTATTTAAAACTGCGCATGTGCTAAATAAATTTCGCTCTCTTCTGTGGACACAAGAGCAACGTGTGGTGTGTATTATTTTCAGTAAAAATGATACATTGTGATCCGGACTTAATTGCTTGATGGCCGCTGGTAATGTGACAGGTTATGGGCCCAAGTACCATGTCTAGCCAGCGATTTAGTCGGCTGTCGTTTGATGGCGACGAGAGATCATACGAGTTGTGGGAGACCAGGTTCCTTGCACACCTGGAGCTACGCGGGTTGTCAGCGACAATCAAAGATGAGCCACAGGTTGGCGATGACGAGGACGTCGACGCTGTACGAGCAGCTGATGTCGCAAAGAACGCACAAGCATATCCCGAACTGGTGCAAGTTTTGGACAACAAAAGTCTGTCGCTAGTAATGAGAGAAGCGGCAGGAGACGGGCGCAAGGCTCTGAAAATACTACGTGGACATTATGCGGACAAGGGGAAGCCGCGCGTGGTGAGTTTATACTGCGAGCTTGCATCGCTCCACATGAACTGCAACGAGACTGTCACCGAATATATTGTTCGTGCAGAGACAATATTTGCTTCCTTGTCGGGGGCAGACGAGAACATCAGTGATGGGTTGCAAATCACGATGGTGGTGAAGGGTTTACCTGACCTGTTTAAACCGTTTGTGGTCCACATCACGCAGACGAGTGAGGATCTGACGTTCAGCAACTTTAAAGCAAAGCTGAGGAGTTACGAGGATACCGAGAGATACAAACCGAGTGATCTTTCTGAGGACAACGTAATGCGAGCTGCGGGGACAGCCAGCCACCAGCCACGGGGACGAGGCAGAGGACGGAGATCTGAGTCGCCCGACGTTGAGTGTTGGAGGTGTCATAGGAGGGGACACATTTCCAGGACGTGTCCCAACAACAGCCCTGAAAAGGAGAGAGGAGGCCGTAGGAGCGGCGCACCGCACCGGAGAAGGCAGTGGGACTCTATGGCGCGTGCGACAGGAGAGGAGCCGCAACGAGGAGCTTCCAACCTGCACGGGCGAAGACGGCAGTCGGACGGCGAGGACTGGCCTGACGGCGGTGATGACAGGTCGTATTGTTTTGCTCTGGTGGAAAACGGTGATCCAGTTAAAGGGACGGTTAACACTAAAGGTTTAATGGTCGACTGTGGTGCGACATCGCACATGATAAGTGACTTTAAGAAATTTAAGACCATTGATAAAACTTTCAAACCTGAAAACCATGTCATTGAATTAGCTGATGGTACTAAGGTTAGTGGGGTTGCTAAAGCCAGAGGTGAAGTAGAGATCTTACTTGTGGACAGTAAAGGTCACAAGGTGACGGTATTTCTAAAAAACGCTTTGTATATACCAACCTTTCCACAAGACATTTTTTCAGTAAGAGCAGCAACACTCAATGGAGCAGAATTGCATTTCAAACAAGGTGATAACTGGATGGGTGTTAGCGATGCTACAAGATTTAACATTGAGGTTTGTGATAAACTGTATTATCTGCCCACAATTGTTGAAAGCAATGAATAGTCCAAGGTATGTCATGATATCCAAACGTGGCACAGAATACTTGGCCACTGTAATTTTGAGGATGTGTCCCGTTTGGATAATGTGGTCGAAGCGATGAAAATTAAAAGAAAGTGTGATGAATCTTCTCGTACCTGTGAAGTCTGCATAGAGGGTAAAACTGTTGAGATGAGGAACAGAAAAGCTGATAGCAAAGCAACAGAGATTTTGGCACTGGTTCACACTGATCTATGTGGGCCCATAGATCCAACTGATAGAGACGGGTATAGATATGCACTGGCTTTCACAGATGACTATAGTGGTATGATCTGGACCTATTTTCTTAAAACAAAAAGTGACACAGCTAGAGCCACAGAAAAATTCCTAGCTGATACTGCCCCATATGGGAAAGTCAAGATTATACGATCTGACAATGGGAGTGAATATACTGGAAAAGAGTTCCAAGATCTGCTCAGAAAGAACAGGATTAGTCATCAGACTAGTGCTCCTTATTCGCCGCATCAGAACGGCACTGCAGAAAGACAGTGGAGAACGCTATTTGACATGAGCCGGTGTATGTTAATCGAGAGCAAGTTGCCCAAAAAGCTATGGAGGTTTGCAGTACAAACAGCTGCACAGATACGCAACAGATGCTATTGTAAACGACTTGGGCA
>SSNP01000195.1:689144-715505 GCA_006937955.1 Pachypanchax playfairii
CCTTCTGGGATAAATAAAGTATTTTTCATTTTCATTTTCAAACTCAGCTTCATTATCATGACACTCAAACGGCATAAACATTCAGGATAACAAATTCCATCTCATTTTGTTTGAGGTGTATGGCTATACACCAGTCCACATATATGGGTCTATACACCAGCCTTATCACATACAGTATATGGGTCTAGTTTCTTGCTCCAGAGGATCGCAACACCACCTGGTACTCGCCCCCTTATTAATCCATCTCCAGCGTCAGTGTTTGACTCACCAGCACCATGGAAATTATTATTAATAGTATTTAGACTTGTTAAATCCTGTTTGGTTAAAAAAGTTTCCTGTAAGCACAAGACGTCACACTGATCCAGCAGGTGGTCCACAATGAATCTACGACTCCTGTCTTCCACACTTTGGCCCATTCTCAGTCATCAGTAGTTATATGAAATGACCTTTATATTAATTTGATCAGATTTTACAACCCTGTATTCTGGACTCATTTGTCAGACCAGCAGGGACAACACTGGGTCATGACCCCGAGGCTTCTCCCTTATGTGGTTCAAAATATCTCCGTACGTATGCTCCCTCTGGCCAGATCTCTGGGTTGTACATCTCACCCACTTCACAGCATTCAGCAGATACTTTGAAGGACGAGTACCTACCATTTACAGTGAATATTTTTTGGCACTTAACCTTGCGTCCCAGCCTGTCCCTTAGGTAAGTACATAGCGTTTCTTCCTCCAGATCAAGTGAGAATCTAGAAGCAAAAACCCTCACCAGTCTGGTCTTCACCATTTTAATGTTACCTGCAGCCCAAGTGCCAACAGTGATGTTTTTCCCAGGCTTTCCTTTCAATGCAGGTGTAACATGATTTCTCATTTTCACAGATGGATTTGTGTTACCTGTTTCCTTTTGCCTCACAGTTTTGACCACAGTACTCCACCCTTGGGTTTCTTTAATGCAGTTTTCACACGAAACGCTCCTTTCTCTCACTCCACCTCCCACCTCAGCTGTCTCCAGAGCAGTCTCTACCGCTGCCATTCCCGTACCCCTTCGGCCATCACCTTCACTTGCTGACGTCATCACCCGGTGTCCACGGTCTCACTCCACACCTGCAGTGTTCTTCAAGTCGCGCACCCGATGGTTGATGTCAGCCGTAACCGTGCAAAGATCCAGACTCACATCCACCTGTTGTCGCAGCGCCTGCTTCATAATGCTGACATCAGCGTGCAGCTGCTCCAAACTTTTAGGCAAGCCACAGACATCCATAATTGAGAAATTCACCGGGAGCAGATCATCCAAGTAATGCGACACAAATCGCTGAATATTTTGACCACATTCATTCAATACTTTAAGGCAGTTCTTTCTGTCATTACTTCTTGTTGTGCGTTTTACGTTATGTTGCGCTGCGTAGTAGGACACAATTCAAGCCTCAATCCACTCAGAATCAAATGAGTTGACTGCAAGTAGATCAAAGTCATCCTGACTGATAGTTCTCGATTTCACAGCCAGAAAGTTTAATAGCTCATCATCCACAATTATTCTTGAATCCACCATCTTTTAGACTTCTGGTTTTCGCTTAGATTGACTCAACTCACGAGCTGTTAAAACCTCTCTGTCCATTTCATTAGGGTTGTCCAGATCCGATCATGTGATTGGAAATCGGGCTCAATCACGTAGTTTCAGACTCAACCGGAATCGGGCGTTACCTCCTGATCAGGACTCGAACATATATGTATATATAAAGTATAATTATAATAAGGTATTTTTGATTTGATATATTCTTATTAGTTTTTAATGCATTTATACACCTTTTCGTGTGACGACAGTATCCGGGACAGTTTCCCTCGCAACCCAGTTCATGTCACAGCGGCGTGATGTACCATCCTTAAAATACGACCTTGTAAGAATGCAGACCCTGGATTTGGACACAGCTGTGGAGTTATTTTCTCTGTGTTTATTGGCTTCAAGTTCTTCCTTTTGGCAATGCAGATCTGCTATTGGCTAATTCAATCTAATAGCCCGCCTCCTGAGGGCGATTTCTCCAGCGCCCAGAGCTGAACTAGACATATGAGAAGTGAAGATGTAGGAGGAAATACATTTTAAAAAGCAATTTTTGTTTTTCAGAAATCATTTATACAATCTTCTCAGTGTATAAATATGCATATGAGTATTTTAACTCTAAATACATGTAATTTTTATATTAAAAAAATCAGTTTCTTATTTGTTGGCACATTGTGTTTTTGGTAGGGAGGGCGGTGCCATAGTGCCCTCTATTGGCCAGCCACCACTGCCAGTGCGACAGATTATCATGACTGGAAGAGGTATTTCAATGCATGTCAGTGAACTTTTTTGGAACAAAACCTTCATGACATCCTCCAAACCGAACCAGCTTTGATCTCCTTTCTCTCTCCAGATCAGCTCTGCCGAGTGGCTTCTGTCCGCTCGCAGCCAGCATCCCTCGCAGCTGGTGCGCACTCCCAGCTGCCAACACCTCTAAAGCTCGGCCCCTGCTTTGCCGAGAGCCAGCGACAATGCCGAACCAGCTCACGCTCATTCACAGGTGGACCACACCACCTCTCGGGACGCTACTTAGCACCGGGCTCACCCTGACATCCAGTTAGTAGTTAGTACATATGGGCACACCGCTTTACCATCTTGTTCGGAATTAATGTTTGTCGGACTTGCTCACATAGTAACAGTTGTGTGATTGGTCAATGGCTGTTTTGGGGGTGTTGCCAGGGAGAGGTCAATTATAGCTGCTTGTGTTGAAGACTTGGTAACCTGCAGGTTGACATGTGATTCACCATGAAACCAGGAAGTCTGGACGTGGAATAGTTATTGTAAACAATGATTCTGTCCTGGAACAGAAACTAGAGACCACCCAGCTGACTGAGATCCAGATCTGTAACAATGTAACTTTACTTTCATCATCAGAGGGACATTAGACTGTTGGGTGTGTCAGGATCTCTGCAGCTGGTGGGTGGTGTGTGTGTTTCTCTCTGCAATTAACTCTCATTACAGGGCGTGGCAGCAGTCATCAGCGGCTGCAGGTGTGGCTCATTTATCCAGCTCAGGAGAGCTGGGTATTTATGCTGAGGAGGAACCACAGACAGACGCCAGTTTGTTCCACTACTTTCCTGTGGTAACAGAGTGGCCAGAGAATTATTCTGACAGTGTTTAAATGTTAGTCATCAACTAACCTGCCTTCTCCTCCCTTCTCTCAGTCCCGTGTCCTGGAGTGTTCCTCCAGATTAGAGTGCCTCTGCGTGGTCGTTAACCTGCCGGACAGAGGACTCTTCTGCTACGGGTTCCTGCAGTCGTGAGCTCCACGACTCGCTCTCTCTCCCTGGCTCCCTGTCTGTCTCTGGTCCCCTCTGGATCCACACCTGCCCGGCACAGCGCTCTGCTGTCACCCCCTGCCACAACCTCTCCTGTGGATTCAGCAACACGCCCCGGATCTCTTCTCACATCCTTGACTCCTGGATCTCCACCCCTGCTGCAGTGCCTCTGGATCCCTCCTCACACTGTTACAGCATCTGCTTCTCCGTGAGTGTAAAGAGCACATTCCCCGCACACTGCAGCTGGTCGTATCTAAACAGCAAGGACTTGTCTCTAACTCTTCTCTCCTCTGCTGCCAGGATCGAGCCTGTGCCCGCCTCAGTTCCAGTCCTGTGTTCTGCAGCTTGCACATTCCATTGTCTCATACTGGATATTTGTGCACTGTAAATATTAAACTCACTGTAACTGATTGCTGTCTCTGTGTGTGTTTGGAGTTGGGTCGCTCTTGGAGTTCGAAACAAACCCTTAAAATCATGACAGGGTGAGTATTTACCTGCAACATTCTTACGTATTATATCTTTAAAGAGGCCATTTCATACAGATTTCAGGACTTTGTGGTTTTTCCTTAAAGAGGTCCTTCCATTAAAAACAGTTTTTTCTGAGGTTTCTGTTGAATATTTTAGCTCCACAGGTGTTCTTACCTTCATAGTGGGTGAAAACAGGTCAACAACTTAATCTCTCAAACTACGCAGGTGGTGATCTTACACTTCTCCCTAGGGAAGGTCCTGCTGGAGAGAGACCCATGAAGAAAATCAGAACTTCCTGGAAGTGTTGTATATCACTTCTGGTCTTAAGAACTATTAAGAAATTCCCAGGAGAAGCTGAACAGCAGTGGCGGCTGGACAATTGAGGGCGCGAGGGCGCTGCCCTCCCTATCAAAAACATGATGTGGCAACAAATACGAAATATTTCCTTCTTTTTTTTTTTTTTATTACATGTATTTAGCATTAAAAAACAAACATGTATATTTATATACTGAGAAGATTGAATAAATAATTTCTGAAAGACAGAAATTGTTTTGTAAAACATGATTTCTGTTTTTGTTTTCTGGTAGAATAAAAGTGAACAGAAGGGAAACTTGTTAAACCCAGTGATAGAGAAGTCTGTAAAGAAAAACAAGTTGTTAGGAAGTTTAATATTATAACTAGTAGATGTCTGTAAGTTTATTATAATATAAAACCAGTTTTCCAGGTGTGTGACACCATCCTGCTGCACATTGAGGAGTGTTTTATCTTCACTCAGCATCTCGTCAGTGTGACCTGCTGCATGGAGAACTGTCTCTACAGCACAGTGGGACGTTTCCTGAGACACACTGGACACAACTGTGGAGGTTTATCTAGTACTGGACAATTAAAATGATATTTAATCTTTATATTATATTAAATATTACTTATAATACAACATTTAATGTTAATACACAAAATGTGTCCACTTGGCAGACTAGATTAACTTGTTCTGGTGATTTTTTTAATTTATTTTACAATTAAAGTCTTTGTTAGATATTTAACTGAAGTTGAAAATGTTTTGGATATAGGTTTATATTAACTCATCTTTACAAATGTTTTAACAGTCACTTAATTGGATTTATTCAGCCCCACCCAAAAAATATTTCACCAGTCGCCACTGCGCGCTGGGTGTTTTTGTTGGACGTAGCAACAGTAAATAAGGGGGGGGGGGACTCGGCGAAAGGTCAATTCCACAACAAGCAGCAGCAAAGAGTAAAAGAAGCAGCCCTGAGGTAACTTGTAGTAAACCTAAGAAACCACCACATCCTTCCCAAAAACTGAACTAATACAAGAGAAACTAAACCAGGATCAACACTGGACCTGGCAACCCAGCAGAAACATCAGGGAGGGGAGGGGGTGAGTGGCTGAGAGGGGACGGGTTTGGTTTTCAACATGAACTGTGGGGTTCGGATTTGACCACAAAGTCTAAATCTAACATATTACACGTTTTCAAATTCTATTAATTTCTGTCTCTTGCTCTTTTTATGTGCAAATTTAAGAAGATATTTTTGTCTTGCCACATTATTTATCCTGTTCTCTGACAGGTGCTACTGTAACTAGCTAATTAAACATTTTCTTATCATTGGTCATAATGTTATGGCTTATTGGTGTATAGGAGCTGTTATATAAAGCTAATTGATGTTTTCAACTTGGTTTTAGTTTGAACATCTTTTACTGAGGCTCACTGAAACACTATTGTTCCCATTTAATCTGACTAAATGTAACTTTGGATAGTTAATGATGGGCTGACCTTTAAACTGGAACAGTTCTAAATTAATCTTTTTTTACCCGAGACAAACATCAATAACACCTAACTTAAAGACATATCATAGGACTCAGGCACACGTGTAAATATTTCATTAAAACAAAAACTATCTGCACTTGGATTCCAGTGTCTGGATTTATAAGCAAATAAAAGTTGACTAGTGCCCTTCAGTTTGCAGTAAGTGGAAGCGAGGCTCTGCCAAGTGCTGGGCGTGCACTTAAAAGAAATGCCATTCTCATTCACATCACGTCATCAGGCCTGGAGGTCCACTAGAAGATGATTCATCAAAAACAGACATTTTCACCGTGATTTTACAGAAACTGGTTTCATTCAAAGTAACATTTGAAGAGACAGACAGACAGAGACGGATGCTTTGATGATCCTGAAGGAAATGACATTTGTCAAACTGCTCATTAAAAACCCAATGAAATAATAAACACATAATAAAAACATTAAAAACAGTCCAAATAATCAAAATTAAAAGATCAATTACATCTCTTGTTCTTGCCCAGAGCATTGTGCAGTCTGATAGCACGTGGAACACACAAGCTCCTCAGTCTGTCTGTGGAGCAGCACTGGGACAGCATTCTGCTGCTGAAAGTAATTTTCCTCCCTTTGAAGTCTTAATTAGTCTTTGAGTGTATTTCTAGGTCTTTAAATCATATTATTTCTGTAATGTTCTCACCTCCAAAATGTAGAAAACACAAAACAAAATGGCAAGGATTGTTTTGGTCAACATAAATAGCTTTCATGAGCTTTCATTTGGTTTTTGGATTCTAGAAATTGACTCTTTTTGTTCTGATGAGGTTGTAACTAGATAATAAAATCAAGAAATCAAAGAATTTGTTAAATCAGTCGTTTAATCATTTTAATGAGCTCTTAAAGGGATGTCAGTTAATTAAACAGAGACTCATTAAAAACAACAATATTAGCTCTAGTTTAAATGCTAAAAACATTTAAAATCTCAACATTATTAACTACAAGATCATTTCACATATTCAGCTAACATTTGATTTAAAAACTATTTGTGAACATGGGAATAAATATTTGATTCGTTTTATTACTTAGCACTTTGACTCAATGTGATAAAAAGGTTGGTAGGAAGCAGTGTGCGATTTGTAAAAAAAGCAGAGCCCCCCCCGCGTGTGTTTTCAACACCGTGTGTACTAAATCCATGTTGCAGGGGGTCTCAGAGTCTCATAGACTCCACATGGTTTTACAACTCTCAACAACAAAAGATATCTCTTGCCCCCTCGCCCACCTTTCTTGTTCTGTGTGCCCCTGCATAGGACTGCCAGCTAAAAGTGGATCATTTTCTGCTCCAGCAGAGTTCAGAGAGTCCAGAAAAGATGTGTATCTTGGTCCTGGTCTGCAGGGTTCTGAGACACCTGCCAGAGGGAAGCAGTACAAAGAAATTGTGTTATTGTGTGCAGGGTGGGGAGGGGTCCTCCTTTGAGTCCTTGCATAGTAAATGTTCTGAACAGAGCAGAGGGCAGGGGGCGATGATGCGCTCTGCAGTCCTCACAGTCTGGTCTTGTCCTGCTTGGTCGCAGCTCCAAACCACCCAGTGATGGAGGAGCACAGAACTGAGTTGATGACAGCAAATCGCTGCTGGGTCCTCTTGAAGGTGGCAAATTAAAATGACTGATGGGAGAATGTCTATTTCAGTCAGAAAGGTTGTAGATCCCTACGTTAGAGTTAAAGTCATGTACAGACACACTGAAATCACCCTGAAAGGTGCTTTAGGAAAAAAAGACACATTTAAATCCCTTGTTTCCATTTCTCTGTCGATTTGGATATGGGGGTGTATTTTATGATAAATCTAAATATACAACATGATATAAAAACTTCATTTACGCTTAAAAATGTGTTCTCTTGATTTGGGAGTACACAGCTGAGTGCACATGAGAACACTAGTCTAGAGCTTTCATCCTAACGGGTGTACTGTCTCTTTAAGAAGGATCGCTCGCCACTTGCCTGCAGCTTCCCGCTACCTGCTGTTTTCTAACAAGATGGCTGTCGTTCCCGAGAGCCGAATCCTCACTTTCAGCGTTTTTAAATGGAGCTCATACTCCTCTACGTATTTACCAGAGTGAGTACAACGTACATTAGTTAGTCTTTTACATTAATCTGTGTGAAATGACGGGGCGCCTCCGTGTCGTTCAGACGGCCGGCCTAGCGTTAGCATTTGTGCTACTCAGACCCGAATTGGTCTCACAGATTTTTAGGAGTTTGTTCTTGCTCTAACTTGTCAACGTGCTTTGTTAGCAATGTCATATAATGTTTAGAAGCAATTGCGTGTTACTAATTCAGGCCTCAAAACCAGTTAGCTGTGGTTGGCTAACAACAACATCGGTATGCTAGCTACAGCTAAATTATCGACTTCATGTCTTAGTGCTAAACAAACAAATATTCTGTCTGCATTTTACTCCAGGCGGTGTATTTCACACTTGCAACTAGTTAACTCATAGTTAAAGAATGAAACATCTTCGATCTGGTTTGTCTCATTTGGTCGTTCTTGTGACGAGTTAAGATTAAACGCGAGTTAAGACATTAAAACGCTTGTTATGATTAAACACAAGTTAGGATTATATACAAGTTAAGACGTTAAACATGAGCTAGCATTAAACGCGAGTCAAGATGTTAAACGTAGTTAGGATTTAACACAAGTTAAGATTAAACACTAAATGAACATGTCAGAATATATGTCAGAATGTTACAGGTAAATACTCACACAACAGTAGTTTAATGTCCAACTGATGTTGAAAGTAAAGTTACATTGTAACAAGCAGCTGTAATTCCACAACGACCAGCAGCAAAGAGTAAAAGAAGCATCCCTGATGTAATTTGTAGTAAACCTAAGAAACCAACCATTCCACCACATCCCAAAGGTGTTATATAGGATTGAGATCTAGTGACTGTGGAGGTCATTTGAGTCCAGTGAACTCATTGTCATGTTCCATTATCCTGCTGGAAGTAGCCATCAGAAGATGGTACAATGTGGTCACAAAGGGATGGACATAGTCAGCAACGATACTCAGGTAGGCTGTGGTGTTGCAACGATGCTCAATTGGTACTAAGGGACCCAAAGTGTGCCAAGAAAATGTCCCCCACACCATTACATTACCTCTTCTTTGCTCAGTCGCTCCCGACGGCTCAGCAGGAGTAGACATCTTTCACACACACTAAATTTTCATAATATAATATCAAGCTTCTGTAATAACTACACGTATTTAATGAACACATGTGCACGTGCTCCATTTCCTGTGCACCCAATGTTGACAGCACTACGCGATGCTCACAACTACCTACTGTACACCAGGAAGAGGCCTGCACGCCTTTATTAGAACTCCACCCACATAACACCTGAACACATACAAAGATATGTTTATGGTGACAGACATCGAACTACAACAATAAGTCAGAAAAAGGATTTTGTAACATGGTTAGTCATTCTCCTAATCTGGAAGCAGCAAGTTTTGCTTTAGCTTAGCATAAAACAATGTCAGTGTTTTACCTAACAGGTAACAGGTAAATAGGTAAATAACATACAACTGTCTGTATATTCTCATTAATCAATATGAAATCTTTTAATCACAACTACTTAGTGTTTTCTAAATGATGCACAACATGAAATAAAAAACAAAAAACACAGCTAAATGTGCTCTTATTCCTCTCCCTTCCCCTCTCCCCTCGCTCTGCTGATAGCAAAACGAGGCACTGTTTCATATCGCATCAATCGATCCTCAGTCGATACCATGGAATTCTGTACCGTTTAGTTCAACATGAGATCTGGAGCACAGCGCTGTTGAGTGGACTGGCCAACAGCATGTGGGGGTCCTTCGAGTCCTTTCTTCAGTCTAGTAGTGGCAGCAGGTGGCCACACAGATGCCTGATTTTTTAAAATTTATTTTAACAGGTTTTTAAAATATTCGGCCGATAAAGATAAACATGAATATATCGCTCGGGCTCTATCTGAAATACTCAGACCAGCCCGTCTGGCACCAACAACCATGTCTTGTTTAAAGTCACTTAAATCACCTTTCTTCTCCATTGTGACAGTCAGTTTAAATTGCAGCAGATCATCTTGACCATGTCTACATGCCTAAATGCACTGAGTTGCCACCATGTTGTTGGCTGATTAGAAATTTGCATTAATGAGCAGTTGTACAGGTGTGCCTAATTAAGTGGCCCGTGAGTGTACAATAGAAATGTATTGCATATTTTTAAAATATATTCCCAGTCTGCGTGCACCCTCAAAGGTGCAATATGGAACATTTTCATAAAAATCAGAATTTCTACCAACATAATGCCTCCACAGGGTGTTTAGAGGGATGCAGAATGAAACTACTGTATTTCCTTTGAAGAGTCCATTTCATACACATTTCAGGACTTTGTGGTTATTTCTTAAGTATTAACCAGTAATATAAAACATTTTATATCTAAAACAAAGAAGGTCAGGAAACACTGATTAACAGACCTTTCAATCTGTCTGCGTTAAAATTCGGGTGGTTCTGGCACCTTCTGTCAGGCTGCTTCGTCAGCAGCTCGTTCATATTCATTGTTCGAAATTGCTGGATTCTGATTGGCTAACAAACTAGCCTATGAGAGCAAAGAATACTGTTTCCTGCCCCGCTGTGCATGGTAATGTCAGACAGTGTCCTTCTGTTTGCTTCGTTATGCTACAGCTTTTTAGTGAGCAGCATGCTAAGCGTGGTTTCAACTGCGGGATCTGCCGAAAACTAACGAACAAAGGAGTTGTGATGAAACAGATACAGGCCGTTTAAACTCGGGAAAACTCTGGTTTTATCACCACCTGTGTAGTTTGAGAGATTAAAACTGAAAGAGAAGTTGTTGACCTGTTTTCACACCCACTATGAAGGTAAGAACACCTGTGGAGCTAAAATATTCAACAGAAACCTCAGAAAAACTGTTTTTAATGGAAGGGCCTCTTTACCAATTGACCTTTCGCTGGCCCCTCCCTCAAAAGGGCCAATGTCTAGTCCCACAACCGTTACTATGTGAGCAGGTTCGACAAACATTAACTCCAAGCAAGATGGTGAATCGGTGTGCCTACATCTACTAACTAGATGTCAGGGGGAGCTTGGAGCTGCTCAGAGCTCCCGCGGGGGGGCGTGGTCCACCCGCAGATGAGCGTGAGCTGGCTCGGGATTGCCGCAGGCTCTCGGCAAAGCAGGGGTCAAGCTTTGGAGGTGCTGGCAGCTGGGAGTGCTTGCTGGCTGCAAACGTATGCATGCCACTCGGCAAAGCTGATTTGGAGAGACAAAGGAGATCAAGGCTGGTTTGATTTGGAGGATTTCACAAAGGTATTACCTTTTCCAGTCATGATAATCTGTAGCGCCAGTCGTGTTTGTCAGACGTAGCAACAGTAACTAAGGGGGGCGTGACTCGGCGAAAGGTCAATTACATCTTAAGGAAAATATAATAAAATATTTTTTTGACTGGCACAACATTGGCATTATGTTTAGATCTATCAACTAATAGTGAGCGGAGTAACGGGCACCATTGTGGATTGCCTAATATGGTAAATAGTCCGTAATAATGGGTATAATAATCATCATGGAAAACTCTCATCATAGGGCTGGGCGGTATGCAGGGTTCCCGCGGGGTCTTGAAAAGTCTTAAAAGCATTTAATTTATGAATTTGCAAATAATAACTTAAAAAAGACTGGAAAAAGTCTTGAATTTTGATATCTGGGTCTTAAAAATTGTGCTGTTTGTAACTTCTCTGTATCACATTTCCAAAAGTTTCAATTGTCAACTGTGATTATTTTGATCAAATAATGTAAATAAAGAGCAGTGGAACCAATGAGGGGAAAATGCTACGAACAGTCACAGAATACCTTGCGCTATGACTGACTCACTCTGGAAAATAAGTTGGCGATCATGCTCCTATAAGTTGGATGCCAACCTCTGGTAAAAATGAGAGAAGAAAAAAAAAAAGCACCGCACCGTGTTCTGTCGGTGGAAAAGCGGCATAAGTGATTTGAGTTGTTACCAGAGAGTAAAAACATAGATGGCAAGAGATCATTTCTATGCTGTGAGCAGGTAAACACTCCACAAGCACACAAGAGTGTGCACATGTGAACCAATGAGCACATGGCAGTGACAAGCATGCGCTAGACTCTCTAACGTGCTTAGTTGCACAATGTACACTGCTTGAAATCAGACTTTTGGCACTTTGGAAGTGGAGCCAGTGGCTGACGTACTCCGTCTTAGCGCACATCACTTGGTCCCTGCAGAAATACGTTCCCACTGCCAATGTTTTGGGTGTTGTCTTCACTTACAGTAACTCAACAGCTGAGTGTCTTCAGTCAAAGGCTTCTTCAGATCAGCTGCAGCACAGGCCGCTACAGGAGATCCTTGTTGCCCACAGATTGAACCCTCTAAAGAAGAACTGAGCTAAAAAAACACTTAATTTCCTTTCTGGGATTAATAAAGTATTTTTGAATTGAATTGAAAAGCGAGTCTGGTGCTGTGGAGGGTGGCAGAGTCGGTGGGTTGTGCAGCTGCTTTGGTACCCATGGGGTTTTGTTGTCCTCGAGTGAGGAGCAACCGGAGAGGATCAAGAGCCAGAGGGGGTTTGGGTGAGGAATTGTCGTGGCATCGAGCGCATGCGGGGGTCATGAGCCTGGTGCCCCAATGGCTGGAGACCTTGTTTTGTTGTTGTGGCTGCGGCATCTGTGCACTGGCTGTTGCGGTGGTGTTCGTGTTCCATATTCCACCTTTAAGACAATAAACACATGCGTTGGGAGATTAAACACACAAGTTAAGATTAAACAGTCATGACATTAAACACTAGTTAAAGAGGTCATTTCACAAAGATTTTATGACTTTGTAGTTATTTCTTAAGTATTAACCTGTAATGTGAAACATTTTATATCTAAAAAACGTTAAGAAACAATGATTAACAGACCTTTTGATCTCTGCGTCAAAATTCAGCTGGTTTTGTCAGGTTTTCGGGCAGCAACTCATTATTATTCGAATTTTCTGGACTCAGATTGGCTAACAAACTAGCCTATGAGAGCAAGGTATACTGTTTCCTGCCCCGCTGTACATGGCAATAGCTCATGTACTCTTCCTGTTTGATACGTCTTGTGCTAACAGCCTTAGGACCAGCAGCATGCTAGGCATGGTTTCAACTGAGGGAACTGCCGAATACTAACAAACAAAGGAGTTGTGATGAAAAAAAATACAGGCCGTTCGTACTCGGGTTTTATCGCCACCTGCGTAGTTTGAGAGATTAAAACTGAAAGAGAAGTTGTTGACCTGTTTTCACACCCACTATGAAGGTAAGAACACCTGTGGAGCTAAAATATTCAACAGAAACCTCAGGAAAACGTGTTTTTAATGGCAGGGCCTCTTTAAGACATTAAACATGCTAGTTAAGAGATTAAACACACAAGTTAAGGTTATTGTTGTAAACATTAACATCTGTTTATCTGTTAGGAATATCTTGGTGGATAAACCCAATGATCAGTCTTCCAGGTGGTCTTCTGAGAGCAACTACCCCCCCCAGGTAGGCATGTGAAACAAGCTAATGAGCTTGAAGTCTCAGTAAATACAGCAGATGTTCCATTAATCTTACTTATTACTTCATTTGTTTCTTCCAAAGAACATAGTTCTGACCAAATTTAATACTGTCATTGAAGTACTCTACTGTCTTTAATCCATTTACCTAAAAGTCCAAGATTTCTTCTCTCAAAACTGCTTGTTAAAATTCCCAAAACATTCACGACTGTATAAATAAACAGTGCAGTACTTTACATTTTTTTACATTAACGTTCAAATCTGCTAAGTGTACTAATGTTTCTGAAGAGAGAAAACAATTGTCCGAACAGGTTATTTAAAAAGAAGCTGCTATTCACCTTATTTAACCCTTTAACCACCAGAGTTTTCCAGGAAATTGACCATCAGTAACTCAGATTTTTAATTGTGATTGTGTTCAAATTAAGATTTACTTTACTGTCAGCTAGTGGTGGCAAGTTAAAATACCAATGGCCTGTTAATTCAGAGAATGAATGCTGGTGCATTTCTGTTACTTTGGCAGTAAAAGGGTTAAAGGTGATGTAACGTTAACATAGTTCAAGTGAGTTTTTTGATTGCTCAGAAAAGCTTATGCAGTTCATAACATTGCTCTTCATGAAATGCATTAACACTGATTTGAAACAAAAATACCAACCAGCTGTTTGGATGGATATTAAGAAAGTTCTTGATTTGGGTTTTGTTTTCAAAAAAACATGTTGTCTTTTCTAAACATAAACTTCACTCTGATATTTGTCTTAAAAATTAAAACAGAAGTTTTGTCTTCTCTGAAAAGACTTTTGAATGTGCATATTTAGTTTTCAGCAATGCAATCGGTGCGACAGAATTATAGAAAGTGTTATGTTGGGAGGGTTTGAGTTAGTTCAAGCTAAAAGACAAAAGTGACTCATGCTGCGAGTGAAGAGGCAGTGTTGTGACTTTTATCATATTACATCAATAGAAATTAACTAGTCTCATTTTTATACTTACACATAATGTCACTCAGCTGTGGATGGTTTGGTGGTGACATCAGTTTTTAATCTTCTCATAAGATTTTAATTCCTATACAATTTTCTAGTAAAGTAAGCTATTAGTTGTGGGTTTTTAGCCAATGAATTCTGCTTTAGGCACGTTTCCTTAATTACCTTGCATTTGAGGGTTAGCATCTTGACCAAGTCTTAAGTTTCTACAGCAGAAGGAAATTCATCTCAAGCAAATAAAAGCAGAATCAATGAACGCTCAAATACTGTATCTCATTGTTCTCAGGGAAAGTCTTGGAGTTAAAAAGTCACGGAGCTGGCAGTGATACACCACAGCTTAACAGATCAGGGGCCGTATTCACAAAGACTCTTATTTTACTGCTAAGTGTTACTCCTAACTTGTGCTAAAAGGTCGTACGTAGGAGTTGTTATCTAAAACCTATTCACAAACGCACTAAGAGCTACTTTTACGTAGGACAAATCCCTAAAAGTAATCTAAGAGTGACGTCCCGTTGCTATGGAAAACGTCATTTCCTGTGCATGAGTAAATAGATGGACAGCAGTGTGATTGGTTGTTGAATGACACGTGTGAAACCAGAAAATGGAAAACTTCAATGTCGATAAAAGCATAATTATGAACAGCGCAAATAGCAGAAATAATGCATGATGACATCTTTGTGTCGGCCACAAGACTGACACTTCATACTACTTATACACAATAGCCTACTTACAGAGAGGGTGAAGTTTAAAAACGAAAAAACGGGAAATGCATCATATTATGCGACAGACTGACGTCCTATCCAGGGTATACCTGCCTAATGCCTGCTGATAGCTGGGAGAAGCTCCAGCCCCCCCTCCACGTGACCCTGAATTGGATGAAAGCGGTATAGATAATGGATGGATGCATCATATTAATGGAGTGATTGCAATTAGGCTGTAAACAATTAGGCTGTCTAATGAGCACATCAGCCACATCTTAAATAGACTCCCCCACTACCGTGAAAAGCACCTCATGAACTGAAAATGAGTGGCGAGAAAAGAACAAGGAAACCTAACGGGTCGCAGGACCAATTATTACTACTGGCACAGTTGGTACTGGAGAGGAGGATGGTCCTCAAAGGGCGATTCGTAGCCAGGATTACGAATAAGAAGAAAAGGGAGGCATGGGTGGAAATTTGGAGAAACATAAATGGATCTTATCCAGCGGTGTCTCAAACGGCAGAAGACTGTGAGAAGAGATGGTATTTTCTACAGTCCCAGTGTCGGCTCAAGATCACCGCTTATAAAAAGGATGCTGCTGCAACAGGTAGGCAATGTCCGTCATATAGGCATCCCTACATACTGTATGTTGCATAAATTGGAAGATGTGCACGTTTTCTTCTTCTGTGGCTAAATATTTTAGTGTCGCTAAACATTTAATTTCTGGACTGATCGGGTTGTTACTTTTAGTTGGAGACGTGATTGCATCCTGCATCAAATGTACAAAAAGTTCAATACCTTCACGATTTAGTCAGTATCGTTTGGTCAATTCAGAATCATCCAGAGTGTCCAACACATTTTGGGAGTCTTTGTGAATAGGTCTTAGAGAGTTAGGAGTCCTCTTGACTTCTTTTAAGGACTCCCAGACTTAGGAGCTACTTTTAGGCCTAAAAGTGGTTGTGAATTACTTTTATCTTAAGAAACTAGGAGTCCTAAATTTAGGAGTGACACGCCCACATTTTTTAGGAGTTACTCCTAAATTCGCCAGTTAGGACCTACTTTTAGCCCTAAGATTCTTTGTGAATACGGCCCCTGATATACAGCAAATACATGAGACTTAAGATTCAAATGACTGACAGGTTGTTCAAGGAAGTATGGGTTCATTTACAGGCAGAGATTTGTAAAATATGTCATTGGTCAAGATCAATATATTTTTTTTTAAATCACACATTAACTCAGACATCAAAAGCTGCTTTTTTTTTTCTTTTGAACTGATCATAAAGAGGCTGAAATGGTGGATAGACTCATATGCTGATAAAAGAAACAAAATTGAACATGGCCTTTTTTCTGAAGTTCTCTATATTTTACACAAACTAAATGAACCTCTGCTGTCATAAACTTATATGTCTCTTGTCTTTTGTCAACAGTTTTTAATCTTGAAATTGGAAAGGCCAGCAATCGTCCAGAGCATCACTTTTGGGAAATATGAAAAGACTCATGTCTGCAACCTTAAGAAGTTCAAAGTGTTTGGTGGGATGAGTGAAGAGAACATGACAGAGCTTTTATCTAGGTGAGATCTTCCTATTTATTCAGTCCCTGTTAAACTGTTTGTGTAATTACTTTAGAACAACAATTGTTTGGCTTTTAGGGGGAAACGTTTAGATTTTTGACAACATTGATTCATAGCCTCTAAGTATACTCTAAAGGGGACAGTAAAGTGTAATCCAAAGGCATTAGAGTATCCAAAATCTCTGGAATTATTGATGTCTAATTTTTTTATTTTGTAATCTTATAAAATTAGTTCTGATTTATGTCAAACATTAAAGCTACTGGTAACAGCTGTGCATCGGTTTTAAACACATGTGGGTAATGAAAGTATAACTTTCCACTGCAGGATTGTACAAAAATACAAAGATTTTAGAACAGGCAGTCCCACCTCTATCAGTACAGTCAATGTTTTGGAGTTGATGACATCACAGAGTGCAGTAAATGTGGCTCAGTTCTTTGCAATTGTAGTTAAAATAATAATAATTTAATTAATAATAATAATAAAAAAATATATAATTAATAATTAAATACGAGTCGGATTGAGTTGAAAAGGAAAAAGGTGTAATATAATTTATTGCATGAAATGAGAGTGTGACACAAACATTGTAAACCAGCTGGGTCACATGGTGGAAGTGGGTGTTAACCAGCTCTCAGTGGGATTTCAGACTGATTCTCTGGATGATTACCTCCATCCACACAGCTAGCCTTTTGTAACTGTGCTCTACAATATGGATTCTGGTGAGATTTGGAGTTTTCCAAACCCACAAAAATTCATCTTGAACCACTCTAACTAAACCGTCTTCCTCGGTCAAAAAATGTTTGGACCAGTCATGTGTTAGCATTGTGCTTTGGGGCGGGTGTTCAGGTATGATTGGCAGCAAGTGCCCAGACAGGCAAAGAAAAACAAATATTGCTGCGCCTAGTGTTGTTCTGATACCACTTTTTGGCCCCCAATACCGATTCAGATACCCAGCTCTACAGTATCGGCCAATACCATACCGATGCCTCACCTTTTGAAAAACACAAATAAACGAGCACTTTTTCTTCTAATTCTAACTGCATAACATTATTGTACAGTGCTGTTGAAACATATTCTCTATTACTCCTGCAATAACTTCACCAGTGTGGGATCCTTTGAACTCGTTTTCATGCAGCACCACACTTTCCAGGTTGAACGATTTGGTGTCTACCCAGTGACCGGTTTAACTTAGCAGGAAAAGTGGGGAGATGCTGCTGCTCCACATATCAGTGGGGAAACATATGGCCTGTGCCTTTTCTACCTTCCTTGTAGATGGCTCTGTTACCTTTTTTGTGCTTTACACCAGAAGCACAAATGTAAAAATATTAAAGATACAGTCAAAATAATATAAACAGTAAACATAAACAATAAAAACAAGGAGCAGCTAGGCAGAAAATATGGCAAGGTAGTGCAGGTACAACTTGGCTTTAAAACTCTGTATAGACATAGTCTCTCTGATAGTGGGCGACAATTGATTCCAAAGTTTTGGGGTCAGCACAGCAAACGCACGGTCGCCCCGAGACTTACATCTGGTTCTTGGATCCAGCAACACACACTGGACTGAAAAACATGAACAAGGATCTTAAAGATCCCATATTATGCTCTTTTCACACACTCTGAATCAGTCCTTCACATCTAAACTATTTGGGGCAGGGCTCCGAATATAGCCACAGCAGTGGCAGGAGCCAGATTATGAAGAGATTTGTAAACAAAGAGTAGAATTTGGATTTGAATGCAGTATGAAATGGGAAGCCAGTGAATTTTTGCCAAAATAGGAGTAATGTGAGATTGCCTGTCTGTGTTGCCAAATGCCAAAAACACATTAATAAATTAGTTTTTCCCGATTTATATAATGCGTGTTGGGCCAAAGTGGAGGCGGAGATTCATAAGGGGATGTTCTATGCTACAACAACAGATAGATTATCGAACGACGCATCCATCATATGAGCCTGACGATACTTTATCGATCAAGATTTGAACCTCTACAGCTGGTGTTTATAGAAACTTTATAAATAAGTTTTATATCATGATGTATATCGTTATTGGGATGTAAATTGTGCTCTATCGGGATAAAAAATTTTGGTTCTATGGCCCAGCCCTAGTACAATAAATGGACTGATATTTTCCATATGAGAGAATTTGCTATCAACGATGTCTGAACTCAACACAAAATAGGAAATGAAGATGCAGCAGTAGCTGCTGTTGCGGCTCACTGCGTTCCACAGTTTAGTTGAAGAGACACATTTCTTCTATCAAGATATATTCAAGTGTGTGTCAGAATTTTGTATTGTAAATTCATAAAACATATTTAAGTAATTTTAAGTGATTATTTGGTTTTTGTTAGATTAAACAAAAAATGCATTGACCAAAGAAAGAAAAAGATAATCAATGTGTGGAGTATATCAGTTATAGAGAAATTTAAGCTGGATGACCTGTACCTGCCTGTGCTGCATACAGTCCCATTAAAAAAACCCAACAAAAATAGCTTCTCTTGGCTGTATTTCAGAAATTGTCAGTTGGATCAACAGCTGGATAACCACAAATTGATTTTGTGATTAAACTGTTTACTTTCCAAGTCATACAAAAAAGTGGTGGCTTGTCGGTGTACTGACTGCATTGTCCTTATTTTACTTTTTTCATTTGCCAGCGGCCTTAAGAATGACTACAACAAGGAGGCATTTACGTTAAAACACAAGATTGATGAGCAGATGTTCCCCTGCAGATTTGTAAAAATAGGTAAAAACGAATGCAGCTTCATTCTAGTCTGTGCTAGCATTTGTTGATGGTGCTTGTGTCTCAGTTAATCTGTTATTTTTTTATTTTTTATCACCTTTTTGTCTCAGTGCCTCTGATGTCTTGGGGTCCAAGTTTTAACTTCAGCATCTGGTACATTGAACTGCATGGTATTGAAGACCCTGATGTGGTGCAGCCCTGCCTTAACTGGTACAGCAAGGTAGGACCTGGAGCTTGGAGACCACATTGTTAACCAGCAAGCCATGCTGTTGCACAACAGGTTTTTTTTTTTTTTTTAAAGCCTATTTTCATACGCATGGCTAGTAGGCCGTGCACATTGGTTCATTGCTAAAACATAACCAGCAGAAATCACCAACACATACTAGAGATTTACATGAGGCAAAAACCATCTAAATTTATGCTACAAAGACCAACTTGGGTAAATCCTGCGTGCCATATGCAAGAAACCTTAGTTCATTTAAAAGGAAGTTAGGCCGGGTATTTTTCAATGCTATCAGCGACCACAGCCGCAGTTTGCACCGAGGAGCTTGCAGAGCACAGAGGAAAGCTGTGGGTCACTCTGCAATATCCTGAGTTCAATTCAGAATCTTAACCAGCCATGGCTTCCCTGTTTGTGGGGAAAAAAACCTCCGCAACCTGAATTCTGAATACATTTCATTGTGACCCGAGAGTCATGTGATACAACAGGAAAAACTCTGGTGCACCTTCCGCTTGATTTTGGAAAAAATTCTAACCCTCATTATTTAACTCTGTATTGAAATCACGACTACTAAAATGATTATTCATACATTAATAAAACATTTTCATTTATTGTTTTTAAACACAGTCTTGAACTTCAGTTTTCCTGGGGCTTCCTTTATCGGATGTTCTGAGCTATGGCAGATCATTTTGAGAGACTGGCTTGGCTTTATTTACTCCATTTGAGCAAGTCGGACCATCAGGGGGAGTTGGTTCCAAAGCTTGGGTGCGCAGACTGAGAAAGCCCGTTCTCCGTGGGCCTTGTAGTGGGCAGGAGGAACAAGCAAAAGGTGCTGTTCAGAGGACCTCAGGGATGGCGCTTGAACATAAGGGCATAAAAGCTGGGTTAAATAAGAGTGAGCCATTGCGTGCAATGATTTATATACCAACAGAAGGATCTTAAACTTAATGCGGAAGCTGACTGGAAGCCAGTGTAATTTGGCCAACACAGGAGTGATGTGCCGGCTCCAGTCTGTACCCGTCAGAAACCTTGCGGCAGCATTCTGCACCAATTGAAGCCGCACCACAGAGGAGGAAGAAGCACCATATAAAAGCGAGTTATCATAGTCCAGGCATGACGTTACAAAAGCATGGACAGCTGACTGTAGACGTTTCTTGTTTTGGACCGATTTTAGCTTGGCCAGCCGGCAGAGATGAAACAAACAGGTCCTGACTACCTGATTAATCTGTGCATCCATTTTAAGTTGAGTCAAGAGTGACTCCCAAATTTTTAATTGTAGGCTTTACCAAAGCAGACAGAGAAGGGGGCAGTGACGGCTCCACAACAGAGGGCGAGCAGGGGGCAAAGAAAATAGCCTCCAATTTGGAGCTCTTCAGGTGAAAGAAATTAGCAGAGAGCCAGGACTTGATTTCGCTCAGGCAATCAGTTAATGGTAGCACAGGGTCGGAAGTTTTTAGGGCCACATAAACCTGACAATCATCAGCGTAGAGATGATAATTCACCTGGAATTTTCTAAAAATGGCTGCCAGGGGTAAAATGTGGAGATTAAAAAGCAGTGGACCTAAAATGGACCCCTGGGGAACACCATAAAGAGGTGCCACTCTGGAGGCACAGTTCCCCATCTGCCACAAAAATAAGAGTGAAACCACTCTAAGGCCGTTCCACGGATACTAATTAACTGCTCCAGTCGCTGTAATAAAATTGTGCTCTCAACAGTATCAAAAGCGGCAGATAGATCTAAAAGCACCAACAGCACATGAGCCAGAATCAGAAGCAAGCAGAATATCATTAAAAACTCGAATTAGTGTGGTCTCGGTGCTGTGGTGTGGACAAACACCAGACACAAGTGTCTAAAACCCCTGTAGGAAATCCGGTCTCACTATTCATAAAGATATGTACACCACTCAGTTATCTCTCTATAAGGACTCCATCTCCCATGCTAAATCAATATACTACTCTGGACTCATCAGCACGAATTCCGGCAGCACTAAGACTTTATTTTCCATCCTCATCTCCATCATGCAGCCCCCTGACTCCCTTCCTTCCCACCTCTACTCCACGGATACCTGCAACTCCCTTCTCCAGTTTTTTAATGATAAGGTCCATATCATCCATCAGCATCTCGGCCCCTCCACTCCCCCCCCTCCTCCCTCTGACCTTCTCCAACCCGGTCATCTTTTCTCCACCTTTGAACTCCCTCATCCCTCTGAAATTTCTGGTTTCATCACCAAGTCCAAACCTTCCACCTGTCAACTTGACCCCCTCCCTACGGTTCTGGTTAAATCCTGCCTTCCCTCTCTGCTCCCCCTCTTATCTGCCATCATTCACTCCTCACTGTCGACTGGAATTGTTCCCACCCTTTTCAAATCCGCAGCAGTCAGTCCCATATTGAAAAAACCTGGTTCAGACCCAAATGACTTCAATAACCTCTGCCCCATTTCTCATCTTCCGTTTATTTCCAAAATTCTTGAAAAAACTGTTGCTTCTCAACTCCACTCTCACCTCACCCAAAACAACCTGTTTGAACAGTTCCAGTCCGGCTTCCGTCCCCACCACAGCACCGAAACAGCCCTCATTAAAATCACAAATGACCTCCTCATGGCTGCTGATTCTGGTTTAATCTCCATCCTCATCCTCCTCGATCTGAGTGCGGCCTTTGATACCATCTCTCACCCCATCCTCCTCAGCAGACTCTCCTCATTAGGCATCTCTCGCACCCCCCTCTACTGGTTTCACTCCTACCTCACCGGCCGCACTCAGTTCATTCAGTTTAAATCCTTCACCTCACAACCCTCCCCAGTCACTTCAGGTGTGCCCCAGGGCTCCGTCCTGGGGCCCCTCCTCTTCATAACTTACCTCCTCCCTCTTGGCAATATCTTCCGCAAATTTAACATCCAGTTTCACTGCTTCGCGGATGACACCCAGCTCTACATCTCCAGTAAGCCCGACTCCACACTCCCCCCTCCCTCCCTCACCCACTGTCTTGCAGAAATTAAATCATGGTCCACCTATAACTTTCTCAAACTCAATGGCAATAAAACTGAACTTCTTCTTGTCGGCACTAAAGCTTCAATCTCCAAAACTAACAGCTTCTCTGTAACCATTGACAATGCCACAGTTTCCCCCTCCCCTCAGGTAAAGAGTCTGGGTGTCATCCTCGACAGCTCACTTTCTTTTCAAGCTCACATCAATAACATAACCCGGTCTGCTTACTTCCATCTACGTTCCATAAATCGTCTCCGCCCCTTCCTCACCCCCCACTCTGCCGCTATCCTGGTCCACAGTCTCGTCACTTCCCGTCTTGACTACTGTAACTCACTTCTCTTCGGTGTCCCCCACAAACTCCTCCATAAACTTCAACTGTTCCAGAACTCAGCAGCCCGCATTATCACCAGAACCCCCTCGTTCCACCACATCACCCCTGTTCTCCAGCAGCTCCACTGGCTTCCAGTCAATTTCAGATTCACCTTTAAAATCCTTCTGCACACCTATAAGGCCATCCACAACCTGTCTCCCCCCTATCTGTCTGACCTCATCCACATCGCCACTCCCTCCCGCTCTCTCAGGTCATCCTCCTCCCTCCATCTCACCATTCCTTCTGCCCGTCTCAGCACCATGGGGAGCAGAGCTTTCAGTCGCTCTGCTCCCCGACTCTGGAACTCCCTCTCCCCAGACATCAGAAACACAGACAGCTTCACCCTTTTCAAATCCAGACTCAAAACCCATCTGTTCAAAACTGCATATAATTTATAACTTTACTGCTCATGTTCCCATTGCTCTTCACCTGTTACTCTTATATATTTTAGCCTTTTTAGTGTATCTTTTTTTAAATTTTTATTATTATCTATTTTAGCCTTTTATTGTACTTCTGTGTTCTTTTGTTATTTCTGTAAAGTGTCCTTGAGTGTCCTGAAAGGCGCTATCAAATAAAATGTATTATTATTATTATTATTATTAAAACATTGTTAAATAAAAAAAAAAATTAAAATCTGGATAGAAACAATTTTCTCTAACCGTTTGGAGAGGAAAGAAAGCTTAGATATAGGGAGGTAATTGTTCAGGTTGTTGGAGTCCAAGCCATGTTTTTTTAAAACCGGCTGGACCACTGCGTGTTTAAACTCCTGCGGAACAATCCCCGTCCTCAGGCTTGCATTAAGGATCTCCAGGATCGGTTGAGAAACCACTGGGAAGACTTCCTTCAGGAAGCAAGGGGGCATAAAATCCCAGGGAGAGCCAGCTTCATAGCAGCCACTGTCGTCCATGAGCAGGAAGAAGAGATGGGGGGAAAAGTGCTCAAAAGAATATAATAGAGAAGAAAGGGGGAAAACTGGATGAGAGGGAGGCAGAATCTGAGCCCTAAATGTAGCGACTTTGGAAATTAAAAAATTAAAAAACTGAGTGCACCTGTCGTCTGAGGTGTTAAACAAAGGTACATTAGGTGACAATACTGCATTTACAGTAGAATAAAGGAGCCGCTGGTTACCCGAGTGTTGATCAGCAAAATCAGCAAAGTAATCAAAACGAGCCTTACGGACAACGCTCTGATAATTCTGCCAGGCTTCACGAAGAAGGTGGGAGGAAGCTGGAGATTTAACCTTTTTCCACTGCCGCTCACGTCATCATCATCATCATCATCAATTTATTTATAAAGCACATTTAAAAACTGCAGTGATACAGACCACAAATAAAAACAACAAATACAGAGATAAAAATAAACATACTATAAAAACAAACATAAAAACACTAAAATAAGGTCAGCAAGGGGTTAGACTGCCCCAACAGAGTTAAAAGCCTGAGAATAAAAGTAAGTGTTTAAACAGATCTTAAAAATACTAAGAGATGGGGCGAGTCTGACCGTCAGGGGGAGCTGGTTCCATAAACTAGGGGCGCAAACTGAGAACGCCCGGTCACCACGGGCCTTATAGCAGGCTGGACGAACCTGCAGCAAGTGCTGCTCAGAGGACCTCAGGGAACGCCTCGGGACATAGGGACAGAGAAGCTGCGCCAAGTAGGGTGGCCCGAGCGCATGCAAAGATTTAAAAGCAAATAAAAGGATCTTAAATTTAATCTGATAGCGGATTGGCAGCCAGTGCAGATTAGCCAGTACAGGGGTGATATGTTGTTTCAAAGTAGTCCCAGTTAAAAATCGTGCAGAAGCATTTTGTATTAACTGGAGACAAACTATTGTGGATGAAGGAGCACCATATAACAGAGAGTTGGCATAATCAAGGCGTGATGTCACAAACGCATGGATGACTGAGTGAAGATCTTTTCAGAATGGGTTTTAGCTTGGTCAGCCTACGGAGGTGGAAAAAACAGGATCTAACAACCTGATTAATCTGGACATCAAATCTGAGGTCAGAGTCAAAGATGACCCCCAGATTTTTGGTGTTTGGTTTCAGTAGAGCCGACAAGCAGGAGGGCAGAGTCGGGACTACAGCAGCAGGAGAACAAGGGGAAAACAATATTGCTTCCAATTTAGACTCGTTTGGTGGAGAAAATTATCAGAGAGCCAAGTCTTAATCTCAGCCATACAATCAGAAAGGGGTTGCACTGGATCAGTTGATTTTAGGGCCATATATAACTGACAGTCATCGGCATAAAGGTGGTAATTCACCTGAAATTTCTTTAAAATGCCTGCCAGTGGCATTTTAAAGCACATCTCCTGCATTCCCGTCTGGCAGTATGAATATGAGGATTAAGCCAAGGGTCAGAGCGGCAGCGGGAGCATCGGGATCTAAGAGGAGCAATCTGATCAAGTATAGAGGTGCAAGAGGCAGAAAAAAGGGATAGGAGGACCTCTGGATCAGAGGAGCCCCAAAAGTGAACAATAGATCAGAAAATAACTCTGAGAACTCAACAATAGAGGATGGGGTAATGTGGCGGGCAAGGCAAATCCCCACCTGCCTAGGGGAGACAGGCCGGGCTTATCCACAGAAAACGAAACAGGAACATAATCAGACAAAGAGAAAACATCAGAGCAGACATCAGTAACATTAACGCATAAAGATAAAACTAGATCCAATATATGGGACCCCCCATGAGTGGGAAAGTCCACCACCTGAGTCAGTCCACAAGAGTTAATTAAATTGCAGAAAACAGTCACTAAGAACTTCTCAGGACAGCAGATGTGGATATTAAAATCACTAAGTATAAGTAGATGATCATACTTTAGGAGAACATCAGCAAGGAAATCCGAGAATTGGGAGAAGGCAGCGGAATTAGCCTTGGGGGGCCGATATAGTAAAACGCATAGAGTTGTAGGCGACAATCCAAGTACAAAAGTGGACAGTTCAAAGGAGTCACAGTTTCCCTGATAAGAGGTAGGCTGGCAGGGAATATTATCTTTAAAAATAGCTAACAGGCCCCCGCCGCGGCCTGTTGGCCTGGGAACATTCAGGTAGGCACATCTAGCATGTAACAGCTCAGCAGTAGGAGCCAACTCACCCGGCACAGTCCAAGACTCTGTGATATAGAGGATGTCCAGCTCCTGGTCGATGAAAAAATCCTTGAGGATGAATATTTTAGACTGCGCTGTTAAGAGTGTCTAGTGACATTCGGATGGCCGCTGACTCTGGTCAGTATTCAGTTTTGGTCCTATTGGACTTATCTGCAGCCTTTGATACTGTGGATCATAAACTTTTGTTACAGAGATTGAACACTGACTTTGGTATTTCTGGAACGGTCTTAGAGTGGTTTTCTTCTTATTTGACAAATCGTACTTTCTCTGTGTGTGCGAATAACATTATGTCTGAAGCCACCCCATTGTTGTATGGTGTTCCGCAAGGGTCAGTCTTGGGTCCGATTTTGTTTTTATTATACATCAGCCCTCTCGGCAAAATCATCAGCCATTTTAAACATGTGTCCTATCACCTCTACGCTGATGACATTCAATTGTATGTTTCTTTTAAAGAGTCAGAGTTGCATAAACTGTCAGAGTTAACGGACTGTCTGTCGAGTGTGAAAACCTGGCTCACAGAAAACTGCCTTCAGTTAAACTCTGATAAGAC